>JAAAKG020200277.1:0-23632 GCA_010014905.2 Druon quercuslanigerum | reverse complement strand
TTAAAATACTTAAAAGTTTAATTATGCTAATAATGTTGAAAATGAAATAATTTATGATATAACCAAACCAGAAGCACACAAGAATTATTAGTAAGTATTTGAATTTAAGAAAACGATAAGGTGTATTATTTTAATGTATATAATGTATAAGGTGTATATTATTCTAGTAGATATTATAATATAGATTTTTATCTTTTCTTTTCTCTTTCTTATTCTGACAGAAGTTTTCGTTTTTTTTCAAAATCTGCCGGAAAAGTTCTGTTAGAATCAGAAAGTTTACATTTTGCGAAAAAAATTCCTCAGGTGCATTGAAAGCTTATGTTGACCATATTTCTCCGTATTTCTTCTACATTATAATGATTAGTAGTTACGTATTTTTTATAATGTTATATTATCTATGTCACAAATTGCATTATTTTGAAACTGATTTCGCTGATTTATAAACTGTACAATTCATTTAGTTGATATTTTCGCTCATGACATTTACTACATTTCAAATATACTTCATTCTCGCGCGCTTATTTCTCCAATATGGCTGTCTGTGGTGGAGTTGATCCATATTGGTTAACTTATTTTTAGTTGCGTGTGGCTAGACCGTGTATTCTTAGATCATGTGCTTAGCTACTGCCCTCTTTGTACTACCTGACTCCACTCTTTTTCTATAGTTAAAATCGTTGCCTGGCGGCTCTGAGAGTAATGATTTTAAACCTATTAATCGTTGCTCCTCGCAGCAACTCTCTGTTTTAATGTTTTCTCAATAGATCGGTCAAATAGAAGCAGGGATTCTGACATTATTTACAAAATAAAAATTGATATAAAATAAAAATTCACATAAATTAATTTTAATGCTGATTTTGTAATTAATTAAGTATTTATTTTTCGAATTGGTATTTCACGCATTGATGTGTATATTAAGTGAAAGTAATATAAATGAGAACAATTAAAATTCTATTTTTCAATTTAAAAAAATTATAAAAATTACTCCTGATATACGGGGCAGCTGAATAAGAATAAAAAAGTTTTCATTAAAAAAAATTATTTTGTTCTGGGAAAATAAAGATTTAGTGTGATGGTATCACACTGTAACAACATATGAGTATTCTTCGAAAGATTTATACAGAAAAGAAAGGTATATTTTTATTTTTAAATAAATAATAATAAATTTAAGAAATATCATTTTTTATTGCATGGCATAAAGTTGAGTAAAAAAAAACTGATAAAAGTGGCTTTTTGTAGAAAGTGGAGATTTATGATGTTAGGTTGGGATTTGATTGATATTTTGGTGCTGAACAAAGTGGCAAATGGTTTTATTTAAGAGCTTTATCTTTAAAAATAAAGCGTTTTATTATGTTATTGTATTGAAAACTTTTATGAAGAAAAGTATGACTAGAAAAAGGTTTAGAAAAAAGGTATAAGAGGCTAGGAATTGCCGTACACCTGCAATTCTTTTATTTTAAATATAAAGGCTTAATAATTGAAATTCGTTATCTTTTTATATTCTGTTATAAGCGTAACAATATATTCACACGGCTTTGGTTTACGTTACGTTATTCAAAATATCGCAATACACACCGAAATTATGATTTGTTAATTACACTCCAATTTTGAACAATATATTCAAATTATTCTGTATTTTATGCATAATTATTATCAAAAGATAAACGGATCATATTACAAAAAGATCATAAAACAGACTGAGCGTGATCTCTCGTTTCGAGTCGGCGCCACCAAGCACATGTATCTTGGTTTATTTGTGCGATTTCGTTGTCACTCATTTCATCGTCGAACATTTTGGCTGGCGTTTCCGCCATTTTGTGTTCCTCTCTAAAAACACCGCACATTACTGCGCATGTATCTACAGTTCAAAGATGATATATAATGTTGGATCTTATATTATAACACTACTTTTCTACTACGAGGTCAAAAATTATATAAGCAGGCAAATGTTTTCCGCCGCTCGAAAAGAGATATGTTAAGCTCAACCCGCAAGCAGTAGAATACGCTCATTTTGTGCGGCGACCATAAAAATGCATGTATTGATATGCTGGATTGAGATATGGCTAGCTAAAATTCAAGAAGCCAGAAACAAATATAGAAGATCCTAGAAGTTCCACTACACATGGCTAAGTTTACAACCGCTCTAAAAAGAGTTCTTTTGGCAGCGAGATGTGAACATGAAACTGCGCATCCAGTCTGTCGTATAAAGTTTTCTTTGGACAGTTGTGACATTAGCCATATAAAGGTCCACATTGTGCACTTCAAAATGTGACATTTTGAAGCCAGCATCGAAAAAAGAAACTGTTAATGGGGTCTAGCCTAGCGATTCTTAAGTCATGTCTTAACTTAAAAGTTAGCTTAGATTGTACCATACTTCTATCCCATCCACAGAATGTTATACTCCAAAGAATTTTTTTTTGGATTTAATCTATTTTTGGTGCAACCGAACACTGCGTTAAAATGCAGTCAAACCTATATTTAGTGATCCTCCCTTTAATGTTTCCGAGAATTGACGCAGCGTGACGGTGATCGATGAGAGGAGTTACAGGGGATGTGCGGTGCTCACTCAAGCGTTATAAAACAGGAGCGTTGCAGTAAGGCGCTGTCCTAACAGCCTACCTCTGTAACTGCGTCACGATGTTTCGATAGTTCAGTCGAAGCCGGGGATATACGCGAATACGCAAGACGGCGAGCTCACGTTGTGCAGAAGTGGGTCCCCGATGCCTACTGAGACCGATTAGACTAATCGGTTTATTCCGTGCGATCAGACATTGAGAACAGCGCTATCTGTAATGCAAATATATATCGCGAAGTTATTGGAGCAATGTTCATGAACAAGAGCCAATAGGCTCTCCGATTCTACAAAGAATTTAAAGAAGTATTGGGTCGATAGAGATAGAGCGAGTATGATTGTTTCGAAACGAAAAGACCTATCATTGGAACACAATCGGATCGTCTCTTTCTATCTCGCATGGTAGAAAGAGAGTTTTTATCGACTTCAGGCATCGAAGTCCCAACCTCCAAATGTCAAGTGTTGATTTTAGAATGGCGAAAGTTGTGTTTTTCGTAGACAGTTATCGAATATTTGTAAAAGTAAGCGATTTTCGTTGAGATGTGTAACTTTTTCAGATGTCTTGTTAAGAAACTGCGTCACATGCATTTTTCAATTACGCAGTAGTACGTTCTTCTCACTTAAAATTTCTACGTGCAGTTTTTTTTAAAAATTGCCATGTGTTTTTGATACTGCTGTCTTCGAATGGTTTTAAGCAGACGAAAGACAGAGGCGGTTCAGTATCTGGACCGATTATTCAAGAGAAAGTTCATTTTTTCAAACGAGATACTCAAGGAAACGTTTTAAGTACGTAAGCAGTAAAAACACATTTATTTTTACGTGTAACAGCAAATTGTTTATTACCATGTAGTAAAATCCACTGGAAATGGTTCATATGCACCTGATTTTTTACGTTCAGACACCCTGGATTTTATTTTATTAAACGGTTCATATGCACCTGATTTTTTACGTTCAGACACCCTGGATTTTATGTTGCCGTCCGTCCCAAAATTGACATTAATCCAAGTTTGATTGCAGTAAAATAGAGATAAAGTGGGAGAAACAAAAATAACCCTATTTTCGCAAGTCAGAAGAAATTTATACACAAGAGAATGTTTGATTTCAGTGAAAAGAAGTTAATACCAGCCAGACGAAGCAGCGGCGGAAGCGAAGGGGAAGGTGTTCAAAGTTACACGGCGACGGTTCTTTATGCAGCGAAATCCCTTGGAAAAGGTCTTCGAGGTTTGGGAGAAACCGTTGCATCTAGCTTAACGGGGAGTTCTGTTTCGCCGACGGTCTTCAATAATGTAGAAAATGATGTGATACAACCGGGTGTAGTGACAATACTTGATCTTCAAGCAGCGAAAGACGAGAAAGATTTTGACGAGACGTTAGAGACGTTTGTTGCTCATTTCACTGCCCATAATGACGCTATCGTCGCCATGACATTCGATATGACTGGAGCATTATTGATGACCGCTGACAAAAGAGGACACGACTTTCACGTTTTTAGGATACAACCCCACCCTGGTGGTCCTTCTCTCGCTGCAGTGCATCACCTCTATGTCCTGCATCGTGGCGACACCACGGCGAAAGTTCAAGTACATATTTTCTAGAAGTTTTGGGAATTAGATCTATAAATAGGGATACTCTATAATCAGGAAGTGGATTTTATTAAGCTGCATTTTATCGTGAAGAGAAGGATAAATTTAATATAATGGTGTTTTTTCCAGGATATGACATTTTCAAGTGACACACGTTGGGCAGCTATTTCAACAGTTCGCGGTACTACACATGTCTTTCCGGTAGCGCCTTACGGCGGTCCCGTTGGCATTCGAACTCACTCGACGCCTCACGTAGTTAATAGACTTTCGAGATTTCATCGAAGTGCCGGTTTAACTGACGATGGAACTAGGTCTCATTCTCCCGTTTCGCATGCTGAACTACCTCTTTCTGTATATCCGTACACGAATCCTAGACTTCCACCTTATCCTCATCCTACAATTCTGCATCCTTTGGCACAAATACGTCAGCCTTCGTCGCTCAACCATGTTAGTACTCAACCTCAACCAAGGTGAGTTTATTTCAACAGCCACAATTATAACACTAAGAAACATTCTCAAGTTATTCACATTAGATCACATTAGATAATTATCTAGAAAAATACTAACAAAATGAGGATTTCTATTCTCGGTAGATCTCTAGGCTGGCTATGTAGAAGTTTTGAATTACCGAGTGTATAGTAAGTTTCATTTAATGCGGATACTCGAAAATCCGAAATGCAACCTCGTGATTTATACGAGTCAGTTCAGTGATTCGAAAGGTATCGACACCAAGGTGGCGTATATTAGTTACTCTGCAATTCGTTGCTTTTGATGAAATTTGATGACATTAAATAACTTGTCAGATTTTTATTTTTCTACTTTTAAAAAAGAATTCAATTTTGTTGTTTCTGTTGTTAATCTAAAGTCGAAAGTCAAAAAAAAGTTTAAATTCATGCCATTTCATTTTTTATATTAATTTTCAGTGGCAGAAAGCAACCAAGGCAGAGACTTCACTCAGATGAAAGCGTAACTTTACCTTTGAAAATTTGCGCCTGTTTTGCACCTCCGCGAGCTTGGATTTACGCACAACGAGATTCTACAAAACAAGCTGCGAAACGGGCAGTTGATTCGTTGTTCATTATGGCTTGTCATGGAAACATGATTCAATATGATCTGGAACCCAAACCAGCCGCAGGTAAATCATGAAAACCTCGAATTTCGACATAGTAATTTCTTTTATCTGTAAGTTAAATAAATCTAAATATCTATGAGTCGTATCTTCAATAATGACAAAAGTAAAGCAAATACAGCTATATATTATTGACTTTCAGGTGTGCCGAAGGAGAAGGTTTGCGACGATACTTCCATCGAATTAGATGTGGAAGCAAAAGGTCAGTGGCCTCTTCTGCGTTCTCCTGGTTCCATGGAAATCACCCCCCCTCTAACACTTTCAAGTTCCCTTATTGGGGTTCCCTCACTGCCAAATAATCTTCATCAACTTGAATCAGACGAGGATCGATGGCTCAGTCAAGTTGAAATCATAACACATGCAGGACCGCATAGAAGACTCTGGATGGGGCCACAGTTCGTTTTTAAAACGTACAACGCACCGAGCGGGTACACATTACTTTTCTCGAACAAAACAAATTTTGCTAAGAATTCACAAATATTCAAGGTTTTTTCTCAAATTTAGGGTAGCCGTTAACCTGGTCGAAGCAGAAACTGTAGAAATCGCTGTGTCGGGTGGATCTCGTCCTGCAAGATCGAACCCTGTTAATATGCCGCATGCAGCTAGCAAACCTTTTGTGCCCGTCGTCATAGATGGATCTGGAAGTAAGCATTGAGGGCCTATATTATTTAGATCTGCAAAAATGGTTATGTTCGGCAACAATTCAGATAACCAAAGGAATCTGCACAAAAAGGATGAAAAATGCCATTCGGTGACCGAACTTTGACAGTTTTCTTTACACAGGCCGGCTTAGACTCGGGAATAAAACCTTGGAGTTAGGTTCGCTTGCCATTTCCGTAATGTGGACATTTATCACGGAAATAAAGATAAATAGGAAGAGGCTAATTCAGTTTAATTTAGCCAAAAAACGTATGAAGACTTATTATCATCAGCATCAACAATTATTCATTCTAAGAAGTATTCAAAATTAGCCGAATGTCCTGTTTACTTTTTTTTAATTGGGGGCTGTACTTACACTTATTTAAGTTTTAATATTACCCATTTTTTTATTTATCAGTGCCCTTCTTGTGCAACACTGCCCGGTGAATAAGCCTTGCATTATGGAAGGAGATTAAATTCATGAACTGATTTTTTATACTCTGTATGACTGTCTAGTACGGAGTAAATATTTTTGAAATTCTCTTTAATGTATTCAGACCTTATCTCCTTTTTGCGATTTTCAGGCAGTTACGAGCAATCTCCAAGGTTTATGGAACCATATGGTGACTCCTTAGAAAACGAGAACTTGGGTCTCGGAAGTGGCGAAACCCAACTTAGGGAGGATCTTGCCGAAGCAATGCTAGAAACGTCAGTAGCTCCTCATAGAGTTCCGGGTAAGTTGGAAAATACTTTTAATTTAAATACAGTATTATCTTCTAATTTTCTCTCAAATCTGCAACATAATTTGAAAAAACTACTTGATAATCTCTTTGTTTCCTCAGAAAAAAAGGAGAAAAAAAAACATTATTGCGATTTTCAAAGTATTTTTTGAAACTTTATTCAGTTTTTAATAACACACAAATAAAAATAAATTCTTATGTTTACTACAATGACTCCATTTTTTATGCTTGTGATTTTCTAATGTGTTCTTATTTGTATTATAATTTGTGCGAGAGTCTGTGTTTGTGTTACACTATAAATGGTCACGTTTAAATCAAGAAAATACACATTTTCAGACACATTTTTACTTTTTTTTTAATCTTGAAGTTTTTTATAATCTTAGAATTTTATTTCGTATGCATGGTAAAGTAAATCTGCTTTCAAGTGGCCATTTGTAGATCCAAATAGAGCAACAACAAAGAGAGTACTTGTCAATTTTGAGCGTATTCACTGGATTTAAATAAATATCTATGCGTACTTTTGCACTCTCCCTTGCAAGTGGCGAAGGATGAATAGCATTGTAAGTTTGCGTGGATACAGAACTGGCCAGAGGCAGGTATCACACCCTCGTACCATTTTTTATTGACCTCTTGAAATAATCGGTGTAAATGATGTACATAACGTTCTTTTCATCTAGAAAATTTTTTTGACTGTTTCTATTTTTAACTGAGCTTACTCATTTTTCATTCAAATTATGTTTTATTTGTGTTCTCCTTGTTTTCCTGTTACATGAATAGGGCTCAAGAATCTTTTTAAACAGAACTGTGTGCGTGTGGGTATAAATCTAAATTTTATTTTTAGGTTTATGTTTTGTAAAATTTATTTTCAAATATTTTTTAACGTTTTTATATGAATTTTTACACAGTTTTGGGGATTTGAGAATTCATATAGAATGTGAGTTAAAAAAAAATGACAAGAGCTTCAAAAAGAGATTTAAATAATATTATTCAATAAATCGCCAAAATAGACGATTTTTCCGTTTGTATAGTTTGCTTTTTTATTTGTTCTTAGATTGATTTTTGACTCAGCTGTTAAAGTTTAGATCATTTTTAATTTTCTTATGTTTATACAATTTTTGTAATGACAAAAACTGTGCTGCTAGCGAGTTGTTATTATTCGGATAAAAAAGTTTTAATTTATTTAAAGTGGGTTACCTAACCAGTTTAGATAGAATACACGCCATTGACATAAAACAGTGCTTTTCTCAGAAATTTATTAAAGCTCATAATTTAAGATCACAATTTACTTTTGAAATATTTTACATTTGTTTTTGGCTATTATATTTGTTAACTGAAAACAATTTAGAAAGCTTCAGTGATTTTCTGCCTTATATTATTTCTGATGTATCTTTTTTTCAGTTCTTATAAGCAAATACGAAATGAAATTCTGTAGGATGTTTCATACCTGACATTTTTTCCTGAATTAAAGATTTTTTGTGAAAGAACTGTAGATGCTTTTTCTAATGGGAGAGTATATTATTGGCCTTTTTTAATGTTCTCGAAATTTTATATTTGCTGTTCCTTCGATTTTTAAACATTACCCTGTAATTTTTATAATTGTATTGCAAATATCACTTCACTGGATGTGCAAAATATAAAAATGTAACTGGAATTATTTTTTCACATTTCAAATCTAGGTTGGATTCCTGACAGTATGCATTTGTCATCATTCATACACTAAATGCCTATTAAAAAGGTAGTCGTATTTTTTTGTAGATATATAAATGCATTACTCTTGCATTAAAATTGTCTGGTTATTTCATTCTTAATATATATGTAGACGAAATTATTTCTGGCTTCCTCCGCTCTTCACGTTAGAAATTACTTCCAATGGAACTAATTCGGTGTGGAATTTTATAAGTATTCCAATCTTTTTTCAAAAATAATTTGTTATTATCGTTCTATATGTTAATTTTACATCTTATATTTCAATAAGAATTTATTTATTACGCCTTCTACTAAATTTTAATTCAAAAGAGGAATGTATTTAGGCCAATCCAAAATGTTTAGATCCTGCTTTACATTTATATATTTTTTCATATGACGGAAAGTAATTTCCTATTCTGGATGTCTTACATCTTATATATTTGATTTTGGCCCCATTTTTCGAAAAACAAGCCTACGATTGCAATGTAAATTTGTCTACATTTTTATTTTATTTTGTACTTCACATTCTGCTTGAAAAAGAAGGATCTGTAAAAAAAGTCGAATTGTGTCTATTGAATTTATATTAAATCATTTGACAAATTGGCAATGCGCTTATTGAGAATATTAATTTGAAGATTTAAAAAAACAACTATTTTTTTCTTTTTTATTAAAAAATAATCTGAAGCATATATGAAAATCGTTTTAAAGAGACTTCTTTTCTTGACATTTTTAATTTAGTTCCATCTTAAAAATATTCTATAAAGGTTTTCTTGGTGAAAAATGAAGGAGGAGGATGGTTTTCTTTTAACTTTCGCCAGAAGAACTTGAAATAGCCTATCGAACGGGAAACAGAAGATGAGGTTGGATCCTTGATACATTTTGTCTGCATATCGTACTAATATTGAACGAGAAATTCAGTCTTTAATACACAAACTATAAGTAGAAATTCCACTATTTTCCAACTTGACGTTAATGCCAATTGAAACTGAAAGAATAACAACAATCCCCTGAAAAATGCTTCGTAGCTAAATACTGATACCTGCCTACGGCTTTTTCTGTTTAGGGAGGCGATTGGTTATTGAAAGGGTGGGACAGCCGGTAGCTAAAGTCGTCAACCCGTTGGGAACTGTAATAACTGTTTCGGCCGACGACGAAGATGTTAGTTTTAGCCAGGATTATGACCTAGGCGCAGAGAAGACTCCCGAGCCCCCCAGAAGCGTGTGTGCCGAAGAAGGTCCCGCCTCCCTGGGAGACTTTGAGTCCGAGGGTCAGGCACTCCGCAACCACACAAAAATTTGCGCCGAGATGCGATCAGCGAACGAGCCCGCGATTGGCAGCGTGCCGGACGACAACATCAAAGAGGTAAGGGAGAGAAAAACCCTCTGTGCAGAGGCTGCTGAGGTTGCCAAAAGCTCCATCTTCGAGCGGGAGGATTCTTTCTGTGACGTGCCTACAAGTCTCAGCCTATGTGCACAGAAAGGTGAAGTCCCAAACAGTCCCATGACTCAAGCACGGGACTATGAGTGGCGGTCAAAGTGCGAAGATCAGGAGAGGAACTTGGACAAGGCTAAGTATGTTGTCAACTATGATGAAGACAGCGTTATATTGATGGAGAATAAATCTGGTAGGAGGAAAGTCCAACGGAAAGAGAAGAAAGCTGAGAAGGAAGAGGAGGTGGATAAAAAATATATTGAGAATAATGAGCCAAAGTACCTTCTCAAGGAGAGCGAAGACAGCATAGTTGTCGAGGATCTTATTGAGAATAGGAAGAAAACAGACGAGGAAAAGAATGGACGCTTGCAAAAGGAGGTAAAGGAGATAAAGGAGATAAAGCCGGAGACTTCAGACCTGAAGGAGAGAAGGCGCGATTCCTTCGAAACCTTTTGCGAGACTGTGGATAAAGCCTTTGACCTTGATACCATGATGCTACCTCCTCTGGATCCTCCAGACGACTTTGCGTCAATAGAGTACCATATGGTCGAGATGGTATCTCACCAGTCGGATGATGACATTGAACACGTTCAGGTTTCTGACAACCTAGTTGGAACTGAACTGGAGAAGAGTGAGCCCGTTTTACGTAAGTGTAGCAAGAGCACGATTTCTGATGACGACCTGGAACATATTCATTCTGCGGAGTTGCTGGAAGAATATCAGAAGATGAAAGATAGCCAGAAACAGAAAGAACAGGAAAAGTTAAAAGAGAAACATAATTTGAAAGAATATCGAAAACATGAGGAGAAAGTCGAAGTACAGCTGGTAGAAAAGAGCAAGCTCAGCGAGGAAGAAAAAGTTCCGAAAGGTGTTCTATCCTCGGACGACGACATAGAACACGTGCTATACTCAGAATTAGAGGTGCTACCTACCGAGGAATATCGCAAGACCAAAACACGCGGTAAGAGACATAAGGACGTAGTGGTGATTGTCGAAGATGTATTTCCTGAGGCAGAAGTGACTCTTGTTAAGCCAATTGAAGGCTGGAACAGGAGCAAGACTTTAGAGAAGGATCTAGCAGAGGAGATCGGTCACTGTGATTTGAAGCTCGAAGAAAAGGAGAAAAAACAGAAGAAGGTTTCAGTGTCGAAGCGGCAGTCAACAGTGGAGATAATTGACATCGATTCTATGCAGAAGGCAGATTTAGTTGAAACTCCCGCTCCGGAGATAAAACTTCTTGAAGGGGGGACGAGAAAAAAAAAGAAAGGAAAGAAGGGCGCAGAAGGTGGCTCTGATGCTTTAAGACAAAAGGTGCTAGACACAGAGGTTGACCAGTCAAAGCTTCAGGGTGCTTGGAATACAGTTGCCAAGGTCAAAGAGGAGAAACCAGAGGGAACACCCTGGTGTTCTATTGTCAAAAAGAAGAGTAAGTCGGAAGAAAAGGAAGTTGCATTGGAAGCTGAAGTTCCCGAAAGTAAAAGGGGAGAAGACATTCAAGGTCAACAAAGAATAGAGGCTTCTTTTGAGACTTATAAACTTTCCGTGGAACGTTCTACTTTTGCAGAAGCATCTAACGCCATTCCAGAAGATCCTAAACCTTTAGAAGAAAACAAATTTCTCCTAGATGATAAAGTCGACGCAGGGAAGGGCATAGAATTAGAAGAAGTTAATATTCTATTGGAAACAATTTGTCCTAGTAAGTTGAAGGAAACTCAATCAGATGAAGGAAGCGATTCGGTACCAGAGAAAAAAAATAACTCAGATCCAGAAAAGAAAAGCGATCCCGCTTCAGAGAAGAAAATCGATTCGGATCCTGAGAATTTGAAGGAGAGTTCGAGTTCTTCGGATGATCCAAATGCGAATGTAGTTCCAATGGACACGGAGGAAGATGGCGCGGTTCGGGAAACGGTCGATAAAGTTGCAACTGATTCGGATGTAGCGACCGTTACTAAGAAGCACAACAGATCCAAGAAAAAAAGGCGCAGATGAGAAGAGGGTGGCGTGGATATCCGCAGGGCAAGCCTTGCCTTGTACATAATTCTTATGCAAGTGGCAAGGGTTGATTAGCAAAGGGTACAACCTGGAACACAACAGCGTTATATTCCTAATGACATCCCATTCTGTAAATGAGAAACACTGTGAGTCGCAGTCATTAACATTGTAAATCGAGTAGTTGATTTTAAGCTTCTTTTATTTTCTTTTTAATTTCATTAGATGTAATGGAAGTTCTAGAATAGACAACGCGACGCAGAAATGTTCTGTCATACGGCTGCGCAGTCTTATCTTGTCAAAATTGTGTTTGCGCAATGGCATTTGGTTTCGCTTAAAGTTGCACACCCAGTGGATACCGGGACACCCTAGAGACGTCCTTAGAATATACTACTATGTCATTTGTCTCAACGTTTTAAGAGATCCTTTGGATCTTTTCATGTCTTTCGCAGGTCCTTTAGGAAAACTGCTGTCAGACGTCCATATGACAACTTTAGGACCACTTCCACTTCCTGTACAAAATTTAAAATGCCCTTGACCCCTGAAATAAAGAAAGTGTTCTAATATTTTGACTGAAAGTGCAATAAGAAATATTTCGTTAGTATAAAAACTTAAATTTTTAATTTCTTGTTAATAAAACTCATTCCTGAGTTTCAAAACAAGTTTTGGAAAATTTGAATTTTTTAAAGCCTGGATTAGTTGAAATACTTCTAACTTTACATTAGGTTAAAACCTATAATCCCGTTAATTTGAAGATCATCACATTGAAACAAAAAGCTTCTGCTAAAGAACTACAATAATATTTTTCAAACTTCCCGGGATGCATTCATCAATGTTTTTCAAGATTGCAGTTTAAACAATATATATATTTTTTAATGTTTTTGGCCTCATTTAGATGTTTGAACATTATTTATACATTCTGGTGAGGTCTACTTTCTTCTTTCGAAATCCCTTGGAGAATTTGAAACAAGCTCAACATGGACAAAATGACTGCGATTTGTTTAAAAGTTAAAAAAGTATTTTGACAAAAAAGACCATGATTTAATTTGTTCCTACATTTCTGTTGGCTTTTTTTGTTAGGAAACAACGGAAGATATCTTGTATCGTTTATCAGCAAATTCGAAACTTCAATTTTTGTTCTATATTACCATTACCACAAAATTCATGGCGTACAATTCACAGGATGTCTTGTGTGTGAAAGGAGCAATTGAAAAAAGGAAAACGATGTAATATAGGTTTTCATTATTAGACTTGTTATATTTTCCAAAATCACCGCAATTAAAACAAAATTTGCTTCGAATTTTCCCATGGATTCCAAAGAGGGCGGTAAATATCCCTCGAACCTCGAAAGGAAACTTAAACGTCTCAATTAGCTTAGTCACCGGATTGCATAGTTAGGAATAGTGAACTAGAGCGTATAGCCAAAATCTATTAGCGCTCATTATAGGCGACAGAAAGTTTTTTTCAATATAATGCTCTTAAAATAGGGGAGAGTCGGATAGTACCGGCCACTGAAGCTTTTTCGTTACTAATTTTGCTGATAGTGGCCTGAGTATTAGTAATGAAGTTTAGGTATAACGTCAGTGTTTCAACCAAACACCTACAAATAGATTGTATAAGAAATACATGGTTTATAGAAGAAAATATAGCGACTAAAATGAGGTCAAAAATAGGTTATTGAAAAATAGTGTCTGATAGTTCCTGCCACTGGAAAAGAAAAATCATAGTAACAAAATTTACGTAATATGAATCAGTAAAAATTACAGAGCACATAACCGCAAAGTTAAAAAGTTTGAAGTGAATCTGTATATCTAAACAAGAACCAATCTAAAAATGTAAGTGGTTATAAAATTATTTAATGCCATGGTTTGTACATATTATTTTTTACAGAAAGAACCTCATAGAACCTTGGTTAAATAGGTTTTCTTTCAAGACGAGAAAAGATATGAATCAGTACACGTAAATTGGCATTTTGGGACAATCATACAAGAAAAAAGCTTGACTTTTCACAGTAAAGAGTATCATTTTTTCAAAATAATATGTGGCGGGAGCTGCCCGAATTTCCCCTAATGATCAGGCAAAACTCAGAAAGAAGTCTGGGAATTTTGAAAAATAATTTCTGCTTCCACCCTATTCGATGAAACGAGAATGACCACACATTTTTTCGTTGATTTAAACAGCCACCCTGTAAGTTTCATAACGCGGTAAACCATTAACTTTTTTCTTTGACTGATGAAATTATATAGAAAGCAAGGCTCTGCTATTTCGAAATGTCAGTTTCCGATTTTAACTTTGCGTAAGCGTGATATTTGATCAAGAAATCTGTCGAATATTATAAATAATCTTAATTAGTGTAGAAAGACTTGTTACAAGTATATTTAAAAGAATTCATGCGATTGAAAACTGGCATTGAATTACTGCTTCACTTTACAATCTCTTCGCCGAAATCCAAAAAGTTAGAACGTTTAGTTGTTAGCATCGTCGTTGGCCAAGAGCTGTTCACTTCAAAGGATCCTTTAAATAATCGGCGGGATGGTTTTCGTCCGATAATGGGTATAGAAAAATCTTTAAAATGTAATTCGTTGGCTTCGATGAAAAAAATCGTGTATCCCTTCGGATGAGCAAACATAAAAATTTTCTAATTAAAAAATAAGTCTGATACTGCAACGACCCGAATAGTGAGCCATCCTATGAAAAATAATTTTGCTGATGGTTTCACAAATATGTATAATATTGATTGAAATAATTATTTTGTTCGAGGTTGTCTTAAAGGTTTACTTAAACACTTATTATTTTGCATAGGGTAATCCACTGTAGGTAGGTGGTCACCCATTCTTGGGGTCGTTACCCCCTAACTCATATATCTTTAAAACAGATTTTCAGAATTTGGCTTTTAATACAACGAAGTATTTTAATATAATGTTATTCTTTGGCATCAGTCTTCTCACTATTTTTAGTAGCAAATTGACCTTTCCTATATTTATTTAATTATTTTGTATACTTTACTTCGTGAGCCCTGTCAATAATCTTGTTAGTTATGTTTACTATAATTATCCGTACTCCTAAGACCTCAGATATTCTCAGTCTTATACCGACTCATTTTAAAAAATGAGAAGAGTATTACATGATAAACATGGTTGGGCATGAATTTGGTGCATATTTGGGAGACTTAGCAGTAATTAACGCTAAGTACCGTCTATGCAACATCTTTATATTTTTCAGAAGTTATAAGCAAAAGACGAAAAATGAAATTTTCCCCGAAACTACTAGGCCAAATTTTCTTTAGTTCCAAGTATATATCGTAGAGTCAAGTAAAGCAGTTTTAGGAAAACTTAGGATGATTTTGATCCATTGGAAGGGGCAGAAAAACACCATTAAAATCTGTTCTACTTTCTTGTAAGCAATACTTTTCCAGAACAACTGCAGTATTTTTTTCTGTAACTGATTCGAAACCCAAGTAGTAACATATTTTTCCCTGGGTTAAAGAAAGAGTAGAACACAGTTAAAAAATAGAAAAATGGTTTTCATAAATATTTTTCTTAATTATTCATATCTCCATTAACATACACACCTTTCGCCAAGGCCTAAAATAATCTTTGGTTACAAAAAATATGCTCAAATATCTTCATTAGTTTCCGAAACAATTTTATATGAAAAAAAGTCCAATTACTGTTTGGTTTAGTACATTTAATATTCACAGTTATGAGACACTGTTCCAAAATGTCCCATTCAATGTAAGGTGGCATGCACATTAAAATCAAATGTCGTAAGCCTAACAAATATTGGGCAAATCCAGTTGAGGACAGCAACCATGCTTATCCTGCTGTGTAATTTAGCGGTTATTGAAATGTGATAAAAGGATTTTTAAGCCTTTGACTCAGATCATTATAACCTTCTTTTATTTATACTGATAGTAAGAGTTCACACCATCTGATCACGTAAATTCTCGCGTCATCATGGGATTTGGCTTTAACTCAGGATATATGATTGTTTCTTATGGCGGATTTATGGGACTTTAACTTTTTGGACTTTTTCAAAAAAATATATATCTAGTTTTAATTGACTGATTTAACTTGCCGGAGTGTAAATTTACTTGTTTTAAGATACATTTCAGAATAAAAATTATATAAAACAATTGGTTAAAAATGCTGTGAAAAATATAATTAAACATGCTTTTCTCAAAAAATACCATTTCCTATTTTTTTTTCGTCAAAGAAAGGGATAAGTGTTCTATTTCTTTCTTTTTTTGTCAGAGGAAGGCATAATGTGCTTTACAAGCCTTGAAATTAGGCTGTCGGATCGAATAGGAGCACATAAACTTATTTCGCCGGGAAATAAGTTTATGTGTTAGTTAAAATAACTTTAACTTGTGCTCAGTCAGTCAGTTTTTAGTCTTTTTCAAAACAATTTTTAGGGAATGTAGTTCAAAATGTTCTTCGACTGGTAGATCAAAATGAATTAAAGAATTTACTGAAAAAACTTGTTTTTTGTTCGAATGCGTGGCGCACATCGGACTTCTCTAATTTCCAGCGTTTCGTTTATCGAGCGAATTTTGAGCAACAAAAACTTGCAGCGAGAAAGTTTTTAACAACAGTACAAAAAAGTTTTATGGAAAATTTTAGCCCAATCCAATTGATATTCAAGAAATTATTAACGTTTAAATCGCTAGGGGCTAGGAAATTCACGAGTGGGTTCTAGCCCAGCATGAAGCAAATTTGTCTATTTTTTAAGTAGATATTGAAAAAATAGTGTACTCTTCAATGTTTTCTTACATTTACAATAACTTCCGCATTAATCAATATTTTTTAATGTTCTTGGGCTCATTTGAAAGCTATTTTTGCACAGTATCGAGAGAGCGTTATGAGCGTAAATGTAAAATAAGTTCCTATCACAGTGCAAGAAATTGTTGTTCCATGCTAATAAGTGTTTGTGATACTGTGGATAAATAGCTTTAAAATGAGCCCTTAAACATTACAAAATATTGACTATTGCGAAAGTTATTGAAAATGTAAGAAAACATTGAAATTTACACTATTTTTTCAATATCTAGCTTTAAAATAGACAAATTGGCTTCATCCCAGGCTCATTTTGTACAGAATTTTGAGGGCTTTCAACCCTTTAGAGAGGACAAATTTTAGCTCTGACATAATCTAAATTAAGTGAACTTTTTCAGTCATCAAAAAAGAGGTGTCCTGAAACTTTTGACCGGCAGTGTAAGTAACCAAACACTGCTAATCCCCACAGAATCATTTTCATCTACTTATTGATTTCTAAGAAATTCAATAAATCTTTTAAATTTTACAGTTCTACTGAAAAACATTTCCAGATAATTTTTCCATTGATTCTAGATATTTTTTATTGAATTTGAATATTTTATTTATGAAAAAAGTACTTAAAAAGTTTTTGATCTAATCGGAAGAAAACGACGCATGTAGAATTTGATTAATTCTAAACTTTCCAATATTTTTCGAATTTTTAAAAAAGAATTGGTTGAGTTTTTTTCATTTCTAAATAATCATATATCCTAAATAAGAGCCAAACCCTATTCGGATATAGTATGTTTTTTTTAAGGAGATTTACGTTTATTTTATTTTTTGTTTTAAATAGGTAAGCCCTGAATAAATGCATAAACGCAATTTTTCGTAAATGATATTATTAGCTCAAAAATGAGATAAATTCAAATTCAAATAGTGGTAAAACAAGTTTTTTTTTATATCTCTCATTTTTTATTTTTTTCTCATTTTTTCCCGACCCAACAGCTGCTAATCTATTTTACGTTTGCTTCTTTTTAGGGGAAATTAGAGTTTAAATCATAGTCTTTAACTTGAGAAAAGATGCATCTCGGCCGAAACAAAATTCCCCTCCATTTTGTAGGAAAATAACATTTTCCGTTCAAACTTTTCGGGCTTTAATTCCGCAGTGATGTATGTCGAGAGCATATTTTTTTCTGTACTGAAAATTCGATTTTGAGAACGTTTTTTGTACTTCCTGAACAATGGTAAAAATGGTATTTATGCCGGCATGCAAGGCTACTCTCCAGATATAGTATTTTGAGTATCTTGCAAATTAAGCAGCTTTGTCTCCGTAGTATTCATTCTCGTATCTACACTTAATCAAGATCTATGCATTTTTTCCAAATCAAAGTGTACATTAAGAATGGAGATATTGTAATCAGTGAAAAATAATTATTATATGTGTAAGTAATTATCCTAAAATTTACAAAAAGTAAAGTACTTACGTAAAGACTTACAGATATTGAATATTTGCAGATTTTTGTTTTAAAAACCAGGCCATCGCTTTAAAAAAGCGGGACATTTTGAGAAATTTAATCATATTGAAAATAAATTTATCTGCATTTTTTGCAGGCCAATGGGCATTATTTTTTATAAGGGCCGATTTCACTAACTCTGATTAAATCGTTAATAATTGATTAGGGGAAAATAATCATCGGTTAACTTAACCGCCCAATAATGGTTGGTTATGGCGTTTAATCAATGATTAAAGTAACATAACCCCGAAATTGAAGTGCAAGTGCCGTGAGTGCAGCATACAGGAAGGAAATATGACTCTGTTTTACGATGATATTTTATCCTCATCTGATGATGATGAAATGTTTTACCACGATCAGAGAAGAACACGAATATTCAGAGAAAGAGTGAATTGAGTGGTCATTGAAAAAAGCCTAGTTGACGTTTGCATTGCGTCCAATTTGAGGTGAGATAAACCCATTCATTCAAAAAAGACTCGATTGTTCAAAGACATATATGATTATTTTGTACTCACATCTTCTATTTTGTCCGCCATAATATTCACCACTTTTATTTTATTTTGTAAACAACCCAATTGCCACTTTTCTTCTATTGCACTTTAACCACACGTAAATTTAAACTTTGGGCGTCTTATTATATGATGGTGCCTGAATAATATGGCGCCGATTGTTAAGGAAGAATTTCGTTTTAACCTATCAGAGTCGCCGTTTCAACAGAAAGACGTAGAAACTAGACTTTATTGCGAACAGAGTATACTATTAGCTAACCAGAGGTTGAAAATTCTTGGTAGAACGCATCCCTGGTTAACGCACTTTTAATCATTGATTAAAAAATAATCATGATTAGTTAATCATGGATTTAATCAAAGTTGGTGAAATCGGCACTAAATATTTTTCGAACGATCTCAAAATTATTTATATTTTTTGTATTTACTCTTCAAGCGAAATAGTATTATTATTTAAAATGTAACTTTCAATCAAAAGTCTACATCTTTATAACTTTTGGGATGATTTTTTTGATTTTGATGGAGACTGCGAAGCTCGTTTACCTTGTAACTTATTTTAAATGACATGTGCGAGAGATATCGAAAAAGAGTGACAAAATAGAGGCAT
Organism: Druon quercuslanigerum; assembly: GCA_010014905.2. Lineage (NCBI taxonomy): Eukaryota > Metazoa > Arthropoda > Insecta > Hymenoptera > Cynipidae > Druon > Druon quercuslanigerum. Next base: position 4,485 of record JAAAKG020200277.1, on the reverse strand, counting down.
TATCTCTCTGAAAAAAGCTCGTAAAAAAGTTCAAAATACTCACCTTAGCCTACTAATAATAATGAATTAAAATATCGCCCTGTCTAGTGTAAGTTTCTTCTCGCATTTCAACTCGTTACTGTAGAAAACTCTTTAAAGATAATTTTCATATACATTTCTGGATGTTCGACATCCGTGGTCATAAAGAATTCTTAGGTCGAAAAAGGCGAGTTTTAAAACAAATAAGAAGTAGCTTTAAGTCTATCAAGTGTTTCGTCATTTGTACGTGTATAAAAGTATGAAACCAAGAGAAAAAGGATATAAGCACGAATGAATCAAACGCAACTCAAGCCTTAAACGGAGAAGAAACTTGCGACTACATATATGAAGATTATTTGGATTATTCATACCAAAAAATCGTTTGTGCAACATATAAGATAAATTCTAATGCAAGTCCCGATCTCTTCAAGATGATAATAAAAAGTTTTTAATTCTAGTACAAAAAAAATTCTATTGCTATTTACGCTTTCAGTTAGCGACGTTTACGTGCTGGATATATTTGCAAGTTTCTGCTCGATTTTGAATTCTAAAGCTTTGCCAAATATTCTAGACGATTGTTGTTTTTAAATCGCAGCTCACATTAGTTAGCTTAATGTGAAAAAATGTTCGCTACGCTGTTGAAAAAGTTTTTAAGAAAACTCTGCGAATTAGAAAAAGATCTTTTAATAATTTTTTAAGCATTAGAAAAGTATTCAGGTGATTTTAATTTTATCCTTTATCTGTAATTTTCTTGCGTTGACTCAAAAATTCATACAATAATCAGAATTAAGAAATAGTCGCCTTTTAACGCGAAAGGAATTTTGACAAATTTGCACAGCCATTATTTGCAATAAATTACTTAAGGTATGCTTCAAATGTTACTAAATAAATTTATAGAAGAGACTGAAGGTCGAATTGATCAATTTATTGGCTACTGTTAAACAATCAAAAGAATTCCGCTCTCGTTTAAATTTATTTAATGTAAAAATTATGTATAAGTTAATTCATCAATTCTAAGCATAAGTCCATGTTAAAAAAATATATTATCAGCGAAAACCTTAATAAATATTTGTTGCTGCTCTCTTAGCTTTAGGAGCGCCGTGTGGAAGGAGAGATACAAAATATTAGAACGAATAAAAAACTATTGTAAAATGTATTGAGTTTGCAAAAATTGTACAAAGTTTTTTTTTCGAGTGTCTTATTAACTTGTGCGTAAGATCTTGAAAAAAATTACAGCAGGTTTTAGAGAAGTTTCAAGAAAAGGTATGAAAGGAATAAAAATTTTAAAGCCACGCAATTGATCACATTAATTCTTACACTTCCCCTAATCTCAATTTATAATCTCCTAATTAACAATCTCTTAATTTACAAGTTTATTGCTTCTGACTTTTGAGGTGAGATTGGCAAGGCCACAATCGTACACGGTCTCATTATTGTACTACGCGCATTCGCTGTCGGTCCTCATATTGTATAAACAGTTACTTTCGGAAATGAAAGTCGCTGAGAAAACTCTTAGATCATGCCTGTGTTACGTAAAAGTGTATTGTGTACCTAAAAGGCAAACTCACTGTTTTTACTCGAGCGTGATTTTGCAATAACGAGGCGTAGACGAGCGCGAGTCGAAGCCGAGTATTGCAAACTAACTTTCGAGTAAAAAGACGTGTACCTCATTGTTGCACACAATATTTTATGTAACAAGATATGATATAAAAGTTTCTCAAGTCTGATTACTTGTTTTTAACATATTATAAATATGTTAACGGTTTTGTACTTGAAGAACAGAAAAAAAAACAAATATGAAATTCTAAAGTTTGAATATTTGTTCCTTTTATAATTGTGGTTCGGTATAAAGAAAATATAATATCCTGAAACCTACCTACAGATAAATGATTTATATCCATTTATTATAATTTTTAGATGAAAAAGAAATTTTAAACCTAAAAACAAAAAACGATGAGAATTTAAAACGAGGGGGGGGGGTACTCTCTTTTTTATAAATGTAAAGATTTATGTCTAAAATAAACAAAAGAAAACAAGAAATATATATATAAATATATATATAATTATATGTTTATGTATTTGGTTCGCAAACCACATTATTTATGTGTGCATTTAGTTGAAAATTCCAAAATTTAACTGTTTAATGGATGGAAAGTTTGACGTTGTATTTGAAAATGCGTAATGTTTTATCAAAATTAAACTCTTTAGGCGGTTTCTTTAGAAAATTTCAATGGTTTTGATAGGACTTTAAAGAAGATAATTTTTGTAAATTTTTCTTCGCAGCATAATTAGGACACAGGGAATGTGACGTAATTGTAATCGAACTTCAAGAACGGAACAAAGCCAAATAGAAAATTCTAAAGTTTGAGTTTTGGTTACTTTTAAAATTGTGATTCTATATGCAGAAAATAGAATATTCTCAAAACTATTTGAAGATAAGTGATTTCTATCAATTTATTATAATTGTTGGATGAAAAAGAAATTTTGAACCTAAAAAGTATAAAAAATGCTGAGATTTTGGACTGTTGGAGGGGGGGGGGGGGTACTCTATTTTCATTATAAATTTAAACGGGTACTATAAGATGGGATCACATGAACTCGCATCTAATTCAGCGCTCTTGAAGGCTGGTGACCTTCTCAGTATCAAAAATCAACCCAAGACGACTCTCGGATCCTGTACCTCCTCCGAATCCTCCCTTATTAACTGAAGTTTGGTGGGACGGACTTTATAACTATAATTTCCAACATATGACGAATTACTACATAACTTGGACATGCTTTCGATTAGCAACAAAGAAAAAAGGATGCGAAAGAGGGACATAGAAAACGGGGTGTTGAAAGGCGCATTTGAAATATGGTCAGGAGTAGATAGTGGATCACGTGGTAGGCAAGGAGTAGGTCTGATTTTTAATGAAAGAGCAAAACAGCATATCGGAGATCATGAATTCGTATCTCCAAGACTGATGTGGGCTAAATTGCAAGTAGTTGATAGTGATCCGAGAGAAGTAAAAGACGCCTTCTGGGACACTTTAAATGATACCATGAATATTTGCGATCATGGTGAAAGAATAATTCTGCTAGAAGATATGAATGGATGGGTGGGCATTCAAAATCAGGATACATAAAGAGTACTAGGTAACTTTAGGGATCTAAGAACAAACTATAACGGAGATAAATTAGTTGGCTTATGTTTAGAAAGTGGTCTGCTAATTACAAATACTTGGTTTAGGCATAAAATGAACATGGCACATCTTAGCGATAAGGAAAGAAATAAATGTATAAATGATTAGAGCCACGAAAATAGGGTACTCAAGCGGTTAACTAAGAAAAGTAAAGCTGAAGGTAGAGCAGAAGAGGAGCAGAAAATACAAAACGACTTTAAAGGAAGCAAGAAACTGCTTTATAAAGAAATGAAGGAAAATAAAAGTACAGTATTTGTCAACATGAGAAATAGTAAAGTGGAAATGCTATATGGTGCAGACGGGATACTACACACTTTAAAAGTCCATTTTAGGGGACCATTCGGAGATGAAGCTATAGGACACCACAACTGCGATGTAGAACACGTTGCGTTAGAAAACTCAATTGAGAAAGTCTGTGTCACTGAGGTTGGGATATAATCAAGAACTTGAAAAACGGTCAGGCTTCCGGGTTAGACATTATTAACGATGAAATGCTTAAACACGGTGGCGAGTACATACCACATAGACTGTGCGAACTAATAAATCTATGCATCAAAGTAGAAGTCCCAGGTGATTGAAAAAAAGCCATTATCGCGTGAATATAGTAAAGAAAGGGAGATAAAAGCGACTGAAATATTTACAGAGGGATCTGCTTATTAAGTATCGTAAGTAAAATATACTCAAAAATACTTATACGTAGGGTAATGAAAATAACAGAAGAAAAGATTTGGGAAGTGCAAAGTGGGTTTATGTAAGTAAGATCATGTATAGATCAAATATTTGGCTTAAGGCAAATCACAGAAGTATCTAGAGAGTAGGGAAAAAAGCTTTCTGCGGATTCCTTGACCTAGAAAAAGCTTTTGACAAAGTAGATAGAAGTAAACTTTGGGAAGTGCTGAAAGAGTACGGAGTAAATGGATGGCTCCTACAACTTATATGATCAATATTGAGTGACTAGTTCGATATTATGCAAGGCGTTAGACAAAGATGCGTTATGTCTTCATGGCTATTTATATGTTTTATGGACAAGTGTTTGAGGATGGCTGTTTTCGATGAAGAAAGGTGTGGATCTCGAAACAGTAAGGGTACGTGGATTAGCGTTCGCAGATGATAAGGGCAGAGTCAATCGAAGACTTGCAAAGAATGTTGAATAAATTGAATACAAACATGAAGAGCATGTGCCTCAAAATTAACGTAAATAAAATCATAACTATGGTTTTCGAAGGAAAGAGTGAGAAAACAATATGCAACATTGTATTGAATGATGAAAGAATTGAACAAGTTG
>JAAAKG020200276.1:6870-40267 GCA_010014905.2 Druon quercuslanigerum | reverse complement strand
ACTCGTGAAAAATGTTTTTCTGTAGTCTAGAAACTCTCAGCTGTAGAATGTTCTCGATGTCGGTAAGGTAGGAATTTTTAGTTAGGTAGTGGTTGAGTAAGGAGAGTTCTATCAGTTTTTCAGGTGAATGTTCAAATCAGAAGACATAATTTGAAACCAACTGGAGCAAGGCTTAAAATATTTGAGATTCAATTTAAAACTCTTTATATTTTTTACATTTTCAGTAAACATATGGCTATTTGAACAATATAAATTAATTTTTAACCAAATATTTATTCAGTGCGAAAATAAAACTCGTGAAAAATGTTTTTCTGTAGTCTAGAAACTCTCAGCTGTAGAATGTTCTCGATGTCGGTAAGGTAGGAATTTGTAGTTAGGTAATAGTTGAGTATGGAGAGTTTTATCAGTTTCTCAGATTAATGTTCAAATCAGAATACATAATTTGAAACCAACTGAAGAAAGGCTTAATATATTTGAAATTCAATTTAAAACTCTTTGTATTTTTTACATTTTCAGTAAACATATGGCAATTTCAATAATAAAAAATGAATTTTTAACCAAATATTTATTCAGTGCGAAAATAAAACTCGTGAAAAATTTTTTTCTGTAGTATAGAAACTTCTAGAATCTTAGTGTGGACACGAATCTCTACAGCTGTAGAATGTTCTCGATGTCGGTAAGGTAGGAATTTGTAGTTAGGTAATAGTTGAGTATGGAATAGTAAAAGTCGAATAGTTTAATTTACAGATTAGAAATTAATTTTACACTGAAAAAAATTCAATAAAAAAGTAAAATTTTCAAACCAAAAAGGCATATTTTCAACTAAAAAAGATCAGTTGTTTCAAAAAACTGGATTATTGAAGTTTTTAGTTAAAAAGTTCGAATTTTCTACCAAATAGGTGAAACTTAAACTAAAAAAATTAATTTTTAAGTAATTAGTTGTTGTAGTTGTATTTTAAGGAATTAGTTGAAGTTTCTACTAAAAAATATCAATTTTCAACATAATAGTTCATTGTTTAACAAAAGAGATAAATTGTAAATCAAAATGATGAATCTTCAAATAAAAAATTCTGTTTTTAATAAAGTAGTTCAAAATTCAGAAGAATTGATTTAAAAAGCAAAATTTGCAGCTTTCTAACATAATATCTTAAAAGTAATAAAACTTAACTTCAATATTTATTGAAACTATTATTCTTTTGTACATAAATTATCAACCTTTTTATTTTATTTTATTTTTTTTATTTAGCTTAACAAGAAAATTCAACAATTGTTGGTGATCTACTTATTTTTCGTTGGATAGTCTACTATTATATTTTTAGTTCAAATTTCTATTATTTTCTTGAAAATTCAAATTATTTAGATGTTTTTTTTCATATTTTTTAAAAATATTATTTATTATTGTTGGTTGTAAATAAATCTGTTTGGTGAAAAATATATTTTTTTATTTATCTTCTCGCGTTTAAAAGTCAACTGTTTTGTGAAGCATTCGACTTTTTAGTTGTAACATTCAAATATTACGTTAAAAATTCAGATATTTTTCTGAGAGTTTAATGAATGTGTTACAAATTCAACTTATTTGTAAAGTCAGCTTTTCTGGCAGATATTTTTTTTTTACAAATTCAAATATTTTGTTGAAAGTTTTTCCGTTTGGCTAAAAGTTCATCTTAATTCGTTAAAAATGAACTTTTTTTATTGAATACTGAATTTCATTCTAAAAAAATTTTTTTTTTAGCTTGAAAATTTAACTATTTGAATTTCGTTGAATTTCGATTTTTTTTCTTATGAAATTCGAACATTTCGTTGAAAATTCCACTATTTAATTGTAACATCAACGTTTTCGTTTAAAAATTAATTTTTTCTTTTGAAAAGGTAAATATTTGATTTAAAAGTTATTTTTCTTAATTGAAAATGAATTTTTTGTTGAACCCATAATTTCATTTAAAAGAGTTTATTATTTTCTGGAGATGAATTATTCTATTTCCTCTCGTTTGAGAGCGTTTTAAGTTCTGAAGACTGATATTAGAATCAGTGGAGAATTTTTACTTAAATTCATGTCTATTTTTGGCGTAATAGCTGAAAGAGAAAATATAAATTCCATCTGGGATTTACTTTTATAATCGTAATCCTCGAGAGCAATTAATTGACTCAAGAGAACCTCAAGCTAAGAACTTTCCAGCTGGAAGATATTTGAATAACTGGATCTTAAAACACAGGGAAACTAAGCTGAAGCAAACTGATGGATTTTTAAGTTGACTTATTTAGATTTTAATCAAATACCAGACTTCACACTGCCCCCTCCCCTTTTTTATTGAAAAGAATTTCTCTTTTTCCCTCTTTTATCAAGTTTTCTCGGCATATTTTTGGTTAAAGATTTTATTATTTTATTTAAAAGTTATTCTATATGGTTAAAAGTTCTAATGTTTTATTGAAAATTCATTATTTTGACAGAAAATTCGTACCTTAACTTGTTGTCTTGATAGTCGTATTTTTCGATTGAAAATTCAACTGCTTTTTAGAAAATTCATCTTTTTGGCTTGGAAATTTCGCAATTTGGTTGTGTTTTTTTCTATTTTGACTTGCAAATATTTTGGTCAAGAAAATACCTTTTAGGTTAAAAACTAGTCTTTTTCTGGTTGAAGTTTCAACTATTACATGTTACAAACTCATGTTTTTTGGATTTAAAATTCAACTTTTTTGCTCGAAAATTAAATTATTTGCTTGAAATTTAATTTTTTTGTTCACAATTCATATTTTTGGGTTAAAAATTCAAAAGTTTTGTAGAGAATTCGCCTTTTTGGGTGGGAAACTCCGCAATTTAGTTAAAATTTTTGTCTTTCTTTTTTTTTTAATCATTTCGTTAGAAATGCTTTTAAATTTTTCATCATTTTTTGTTTAGAATTCATAATTTTTGGTTCATAGTTTCTTGCATAATTCTTGGATGGTGTTAAAAATTCGCCTTTTTTGGTAGAAAATTAATCTTCTTGATTGCTAACTCCTATTTTGGTAGGAAAACTTAATTATTTGGTTAAAAATGAGTTTTTTTGTTGAAATATATTTTTTTTTGCAATTGAAAATTTATATTTTTGGATTGAAACTTCAACTGATTTCATGAACGTTCGTCTTTTTGAATTACAGGTTCATCTTTTGGTACAGACATATTTTTCAGTTGAAAGTTAAGTCTTTTTTTTTTTTAATTTTATTATTATATCTTAGTATCAAAATTGAACTTTTTTTCAATGTTAAACTATTATATCTTTCGTCAACATTTTTTTTTAACTATTTGGTTGAAAATTCATATATTTTGTTCAAGCTTTTTGCCTTTTTGATAGAAAATGGATTTTTTTGTTCTTGAAAATTCATCTTTTTTGGTTGAAAATGCACATATTTTGGCAGAAAATTTAATTCTCTTCTTGAAAATTAATTTTTTTAAATAACTTCTCCGTTGCAAATTGATATTTTCGGGTTAAAAATTTATATTTTCAGTTGAAAGTTGAGTTGAAAATTCAACTATTAAATATTTCATTTGAAGAAAGGCAGAAAATGTAATGATTTTTTTTCTTAATTAACTTTTTTTAATGAACATTTATATTTTGGGTCAAAAATGTATATTTTTAGATTGAAAATTCAACTGTTTTTTTGAAAGTTTGCCCTTTTTTTGTTGATTTTTTTTTATTTAGGTGGAAAATTGAATAAGATCATTGAAAATTCATAGTTTTGGGTTAAAAATGTATATTTCGATTTGAAAATTCATCTTTCGGTAGAAAAGTCATATTTCATAGTTAAAAGTTAATTATTGTTATTAATTGAAAATTCTACTATTATTACATAATATTATATTTTTGTATCAGAATTCTACTGTTTTATTGAAAAATTCATTTATTTCATTTTCATTAAAAATTCATCCTTTTATGTATTCGGTTGAAAATTGAATAAGTTTATTGAAAATTCATATTTTTGGGTTAAAAATGTACATTTTCAATTTGAAAATTCAACTGCTTTTTTGACAATTTGTTTTTTTTTTATTGAAAATTCATCTTTTGGTAGGAAAGTGGTTATATTTCGTAATTGAATGTTAATTATTCTTATTAATTGAAAATTCTACTATTATTACATAATATTATATTTTTGTATCAGAATTCTACTGTTTTGTTGAAAATTTAACTATTTGATTAAAAATTAATGTTTTGTTCAGAATTCGCCTTTTTGGTGAAGAACTCAAGTATATTTGGAAAGAAAATTTAATTGGTTTGTTGAAAATTTGCCTTTGTTGTGGAAATTTTTTCTCTGTGGAAAATTGAATAAGTTTATTGAAAATTCATATTTTTGGGTCCAAAATGTATATTTTCGGTTTGAAAATTCAACTGCTTTGTTGACAATTTTTTTTTTATTGAAAATTCATCTTTAGGTATAAAAGTAGTCATATTTCGTAGTTGAATGTTAATTATTCTTATTAATTGAAAATTCTACTATTATTACATAATATTATATTTTTGTATATGAATTCTACTGTTTTGTTGAAAAATTCACTTATTTCATTTTCGTTAAAAATTCATCTTTCTTTGTTGAAAATTTGATTAAAAATTCATATGTTTTGTTGAACATTCGTCTTTTTGAAAGAAAAATTTATTATTAATTTATTTTGGTCATATTTTTTAATTGAAAGTTATGCTATTTTAATTGATACTTCAATTATTATATTTTTTGTTGAAAAATGATTTTTTTAGTTTAAAATTGAACTAATTGATTGAAAATTCTTGTATTTTATTAAAGTTCGTCTTTTTTTACAGAAAATCATTTTTTACTTAGAAAACTTTTTTTTTGTTAGAAAATTAAATTATTTTGGTAGGGGATGTAATTATTTTGTTGAAAATGAGCTTCATTGTTAAAATTTTTTTTCGGTGAAAATGCATATTTTTGGGTTAAATATGTATATTTTCAGTTTGAAAATTCAACTGCTTTGTTCACATTTTTTTTGTTTTTTTTATTGAAAACTCATCTTTTAGTAGGAAAATAGTCATATTTTAAATTGCCTTTTTTGTGGATTTTTTTTTTATATGGAAAATTGAATAAGTTTATTGAAAATTCTAATTTTTGGGTTAAAAATGTATATTTCGATGTGAAAATTCAACTGCTTTGTTGACAATTTAACTATTTGATTTAAAATTCATAAGTTTTGTTCAAAATTCGTCTTTCTTTGGTGAAAAATCAAAGTATATTTGGGAAGAAAATTAAATTATTTTGCTGAAAATTTGTATTTTTCAGTCAATAATGTATGTTTTTAGATTAAAAATTTAACTATTTTGTTGAACATTCATCTTTTTGAATGGAAAATTCATAATTTGTTGAATAAGTCATATTTTTTAATTGAAAGTTATGTCATTTTAATTAAATTGAAAATTATTGTATTTAATTGAAAATTCGTATTTTTTTAAACATAAAATTCATTTTCTTCGTTAAAAACCTCTTTTTTTAGTTAGAAAATTCAATTCTTTTTGCGGGAGATGTAATTATTTTGTTGAAAATGAGCTATTTTGTTTAAAAATTCAACGTTTTTGTTCATAATTCGTTGCTTTTTTAAAAATGAAAATTAATCTTTTTGTAGAAAAGTCGTTTTTTATGGTTAAAAGCTAATTCTTATTAATTGAAAATTCTATATTATATTTCGACTTGAAATTTTAGGAATGTGGGACCTACTTTAATTGTATTAAAAATGATTTATTCCCCTTGTTTCGTGAAAATCTCTCTGCTTCTCCTCTTTTGAGAGAATTTTATAAGCTATAAGGCTTGACATATTATAAAATTTTAAATTCTGAAAAAATTCAGGTCGGAATTCTTGTGTATAACATCACAAACGTGCTCAGCATTAGGAAACTCTAGTAGGGCCTATAGACAGACTGAAATCCGATATTCCTGCAGATGCAGAGCATTTCGAAATGCACTGTCAGTGAGGAAAGTAGCGATAACATTGACTATACTGAAGATTTTGAAATTTGCAGTTATATTCACGGAAATATTAAAAATTTTGATTGCAAAGATATTTTGCAAAGAGAAATCTGTCCTTTTAGAGAAAATAGTTGTTTGATTATGCAGAATTCATTGTCTCTTTTTCTTTCAAAAACTAAATTCTCAATGTTTATTTTCAAGGTTTCTAAAAGGTATATAATTAACCCAAATGATTTATCACTTTTATCACATTTATCACATTTAAATATTTGAACAGAAAAATCTATTATTCTGGTTTCTAATTACTTTTTTTTAATCAAGACAGTATTGTAGGATGAGTCAACATTTTTTCTATTTTCGTCACAATAAATTTACAATGATACGTAAATTATCGATTTGTGGACAGATGTAAGGAGAAATATGGAGGGTTAGTCTTGATTTATTACTTCCAAGATCGTTGGATCATACACACGTGTTTTCTTTTGTGAAAACCTTAAATTTACGAGGAAATGATACCATTTTTCATTGTAGTTCTTAGTACCATTTTTTCAAGCGAGGAAAGATTTATAAAGTCTTTTGACGCGGCTTTTTTAAAAAAAAAAAAGTTTGAACCAGCAAATTCTTTGAAGTGAAAACTGTCCTATCCGCACAATTCTCGAGAGATCATTCCCATGAAAAGTTGATGGGTTTCGTTAGAGTAGAAGTAGACAGCATGAAGCTGCTAAAATAACTCAGGTTGAGGACCACTTTAAGAAGTTCTCCCGAAGCCCTCTTGAATTTTTTCTCTCTTTCTCTTTGTCTCTTTCTGTCTTTTTCCATTTCATATGCCTCTTCTATTTTCCCCACTCGTTTTGACCTGCTGGTTTCCTTCATAGTGCAGCAACATCGGCACTGCTTGAAAGGCCCCGTCGTGAAAGGTCTACCTGCCCATCCTTGATGAAAAATGTAAATGAAAATGAAAACCTCTTCTTTTCAGGCTTTACATTTGTAGTTTCCATCTGGTTTTTGACATTCCACGAGTTTTCAATTCTATCTTCAAATTTCCAATGCTGTCAAACATGATAATTTTGGACATGTGGGGTAAATTTGGACATTCCGAAATTTATGGGTTAAATTACTGAAGTTGGGTACTTTTAGCCAGAATCCCAGATTCCAGAATTCTACATTCTTGGAACAGCTTTGAGGAATTTATACTATCAATTTTAGGAATTTAGGAATGGTCGAATTTACCCCACATGATCGAAATTACCCCGTTTGAGGATACTTTTCGTGAAAAATCTGTTCATGTTAAAGGACAACGAATTTTCAAAAAAAAAAAGATTCTTCAGTCAGTAAAGAAAAAAAAAATGTTGTAAAGAATGTTGCATTTTCAAGCCAAAAATATACAAATCAGTTGTATGTGCAACGAAATAGTTAAATTTTCAAAGAAAAGTATAAGTTTTTAGGTAAGAAGATTAATTTTAACCCTAGAAAGTCATACAGGGTCACTGTTACCCTCCGTAATTTTTGACGAGGTGCCATTCAAAGACTATGTGTCCAAAAAATCCACAAAAATTCTGAACTAAAGTTGAAACATTGAAGAGTATGTTTCTGTAATAGGAAGTCGCTACGTTCATTATTTGTATTTTTTAAAAATCGATGAAAATTGTGTTTTCTTTTTTTTCATGTAATTTTCCTAAAAAATCGATTTTTCAAAAGATCAGTCAGTAAAGAAAAAAAAGTTGAATCTTTAAGCCAAAAATATATAAAACAATTGTATGTGCAACAAAATAGTTAAATTTTCAAAGAAAAAGATAAGTTTTTAGGTAAGAAGATTAATTTTAACCCTAGAAAGTCATACAGGGTCACTGTTACCCTCCGTAATTTTTGACGAGGTGCCATTCAAAGACTATGTGTCCAAAAAATCCACGAAAATTCATTGTCATTTTTCTAAAAAAGCAGAGCTTTTTAAATCTTTAATAGTTTGAGCTGTCAATATACAGTTACCTACAAAATATGATACTTTAAGGTAAAAACTACTTTATAAATAAATCATTTTAAAAGGGTATTTAAATCGCATATTGGAAAAGGGCATTTTTTTTAAATGAAAGTCAAGGCATTTTCATAAATAAAATCCGTACTTTATTGAAGTTGACCGATTTTTATAAAGTTCAGAGCTTCGCCATATTTTAAAACCACTTGACTTACACTTTTTTTAACACTTTTTAAACTTTTTTCCCATCCAACAAAAAAAAAACACTCTTAATGCTGCACAAAGTACAGTTTAGTCACACCAGGGTCACCGTGACCCTACCGTTCAATTCCAAGGGCTGCCAAGCCAAAATTGACGCTCGCCTCCGCAGGGAAAGCAATGGTAAGCTATATCTTACATTCGAAACCGATTTATGATGACGTTTTGAGAGCTCCATTTTCTTGCGCGTTGAAAAGATATATAGCGTTTTAGTCATCGAACAGGGTCAAATTGACCCTCAATGACTTTCTACGGTTAGATACTTTGCACAATGGATGTGATGTTAGTCCAACTTTGATTTGATTAATTTTTAGTTTATATTTTTTTGTTTCTAAATTTTAAACTAAATAGTTGAGTTTTTAAATTGGAATGATAATTTTTTTTAACCAGAAATGAGGCAGGTAAATTTTCAGTGAGGAGGATTCATTGAAAAAAAACAACTAACTTCATGACAAAAAGACGAAGTTTTTTATAAAATATTTGAATTTTCTACAAGACAATATGTTTTCCAAAAAAAAGAGTTAAATTACATTCAATCTGTTGTATTTTTTTTCAATAGTAAGTTTTCAAAAAGATTACCTTAAAAAAAAACGCAATTTTTAACTAAAATTATAAATCACCAACCTAGAAAATGAACTTTTAAAAATAGTAGTCCAATTTTCAAATTTAAAAGATGAATTTTTAACGCAAAATGATTTCTAGTAACTTTTATATTTCTACAGCAAAATATTTAAATAAATAAAATGTTGAATTTTACCCAAAAAAGACCAATTTTTCAAAATACTTGATTTTTAAGAACAACAAAAAGACAAATTTTAAACAAACGGTTGTATCTTTAACTAAACAGTTGATTTTCAACCAAAAATTACGATTTTTTAACCAAATAATTAAATTTTATACTACATTGTTTAATTTTTGAGCTGAAAATACGAATTTTCAACCAAAAAATTAATTTTAAATCAAAACAGATAAATTTCTATCCAAACGTTGTCATCTTTAGCCAAAAAATTCATTTTTTATATCGAAAAAATTGATTTTCAACTAAATAGTTAAATATTTGCCTAAATTGTTCAATTTTTGAATTTCAGCAAGAAAAGTTTATTTTAAATCGAAAAATATTAATTTTTAACAAGATAGTAGAATTTTTCATAAAAAAAGATAACATTTATACAGAAAAAAATACATTTTAAAACTAAAAAAAAGAATGTTGAACAAATAAGTTGAATTTTTGATTAAAAAAAAATTTGTTAGTTAAAAAAGAAATCAAATTGTTCAATTTTCAACCAAGAAGCATGATTGCAACCAAATTTGTAAAGTTTCAACAAAATAATTCAATTGTGAAGCAAATAATAAAATTTTGAAATAAAAGAGATGTCCTATTAATTTTTTTACATAAATAGTTCATAACAATTATTAATTTAATTATTAGCTAAAAATCTTCTATAAATATCATTATTAACTTCCAGCAGAATTTATTGAAAAAAATTTTTTTCGAAGAATAAACGTTTCTTTATAACGTTTATTTAATATACAACAAAATTATGTATAAACAATTAAATATATTCCTTGTCAACAATTATACATCTAATACAATCATGAGGTATTTTCGGAAAGAAAACGTCGTTTTTAAAATAGGCACACTATATTGAAGTATTTTTTTTTGTTTATAACAATTAACTTGTACATGTAATTATTAATGATTAGAAGTCATCTTTTTTAAATTGAAGTCTGAAATTTTTTTCCTAATACAGACTTATGTGGAATAACAAGACAAAAGCTTTTTCTATTTCTTTAATTATTAGTTTCATTTATAAAAATTAAAAATTGAAAAAATTTTTTTTTAATTAATTAATATTACTATTAGTTATTATTATAACTATTCGATGTTTTGAAATATTTTAAAATTTGGAAATTACCTTTTCTTTGAAAGTAATATTCAATTGGTAGAAAATAATAATCTTGGTTGAAAATTCTTCTTGTCGGTCAAAAATTCAATTATTCTAGTTGAAAATTCATCTTTCTGTTTTAAAATTCAACTATTTTGGTTCAAGATTTAAAATTGTAGTTGAAAGTTCATGAATTTGTTTAAAAATGTAACTATTTTGTTGTAAGTTTAGTTGTTTTTTTGTGGAAAGTAATTTTTTTAACTGAAAATTAAACTCATTCCAATGGAATATTCTATAGTTTTAGTTGAAAATAAATTTTTCTGTTTGGTTGAACATTCGTTTTTGTAACTTAAAATTTAATTATTAAAGTTTTGATCGACAATTTTTTTTTTTAGTAAAAATTAATTTTTTGTTGTTGAAAATATAACGATTCCAGTTGAAGATCAATCACTTGACTTGAAAATTCATCAGTTAGTTTGAAAATTAAACTGTTTTCTGGAAAATCTTTTTTTTTTTTTGTTAAAAATTAATTTTTTCAACTAAAAGATTAACTTTTCTATTTTTCTTTGAAGTTTATATTATTATGTGGAAAATTTATGTATTTATTTCAAAATTAATTAATTTTGCACTTTTTATCTTTGTTGTGTTGTGAGCGAACGCTTTTTAAATTTTAATTATTTAAATTTTAAGCATTAAATATAACGCAGGAGTGATTCTCCAGCTCGATTGAAAACTCTCAGGATTCAGGTGCCCGATCTCGGCGTTACTAATCCACGAGATCCACTATTCACTATTTGAATTTGCTGAATCGGAAACTGTTTCTCGTTGCTAAACTGATTTTCGAAAAGCAATTTCAGGAAATGATTTACATTTTTTTTCCAGTTAGTCACCAGTGGGGAAATATTCAAACAAAATTTCGTTACAAAGCGATTATAATTACTCTGACCTCTCGTTTATCCAGAAACACGATTATCGCCACCATAATTGCTTTTAAAATACAAGAATGACGCAAGACCATTCTTTCAAGTCGAACGAAAAAAAGCGAAAACAAAGTACAGAATTTTTAAAAAATTTCTCAGCAGGCCTGAATGTATTTTTTAAAAAGTTTGTTGCTTCGAATTGTTATCACCGTAGATTGTATTTTGAACAAGTTATGAATACGAAAATGTTGCGCAATCTTACGTCATTTTACGTTGGTATGACTGTTTGTCAGAAACCTAAATAGTCGGGGCCGTTTAAACAGTTTACAATTGGAATGCACAATATTGCGCAATATACTCAACTGAGTACTCACGAACTGCGTCATATGGGACCGGAAGCTTATATTTAATCGCTAAACGGTGTGACTGCAGGCCAGGGAGATGTTGAATATCAGGAAAAAGTCACCGAAGTTTGTTGGTCAGGGAAAGTCTGGAGAAGTTAGGGATTTTAAAAAAAGTTGGAAAAGTGAGGAAAGTTCTGTAAGAAAACACAATAAATAACTTTTAAGAAAGATCAATTAAACATTTATAAGTTTAAATCAAAAAATTTTATTCCATTTATAAAAGATTAGATATTAAAAATGCAGACTTCGTAAAGTCTCTCCAATTTTTTTTCCTTTTTCTTATTCGTTCGCTTATATGTGTTTGGGTCAGAATTCATTTTGTTTGGTTTAAAATTTAAAAATTCGTTTTTTATGTTGAAAATGCAACTATTTTTTTATTTAAATTTTTTTCTAAAAATATATTCTTCATAAGTTGAAACTTAAACTGTTTTATTGAAAATGTAATTATTTTGTTGAAAATTATTTATTATTATGTTTAAAAGGTATTTTTTTCTGTCAAAAATTAAAATTTTTTGCTAAAAATTCTTCTCTTTCGGTTGCAAATTCAACTTCTTTTTTTAATTATTTTTTGTTTGTTTAAAATTGCAACTGTTTGGCTAAAAATTAATCTGTTTTGGTTGAAGATTTTAATGTTTTGTTGAAAACTATAATTTTTTCGTCGGAATCAAACTGTTTTTATTTAAATTATCTATTTGGTTGAATATTTAACAACTTCGAGAAAAAAACTTTTTTTTGTTGTTGCAAATTTAACTACTTGTTTGAAGTTTAAACTACTTTGTTCGAGACTATGTTAAAAATTCATTTTTTGAGATTATATGTAAATTAAGTATTCCATTTTTGGTTTAAAATGTATAGTTCATAAGTTGAAAATTCATCTATTTGCTAAAAATTTGAAAAATTTAATTATTTTGTGAAAAATTAATTTTTTGTTGATAAAAATGTCATATTTTTTGGCCTGTATTTTTATATGAAATTGAAACTATTCTATTTTTTAAAAATGTATTCTTTATAAGTTGAGAATTCAACAATTTTGATGAAAATTATTTTTTTTTTTTCGTTTGAAAATCTATATTTTTAACTGTAAATTTAAATATTCCATTTTTTGAAAATGTATTCTTCATAGGTTAAATTTTTAACTATTTTGTTAAAAATTCAACCGTTTTGTTAAAAATTATTATTTTTTCGTAGAATCAAACTTTTTTTTATTAAAATTAATCTATTTGGTTAAATATTTAACAAAATCGACAAAAAAACATATTTTTTGTTGCAAATTTAACTACTTTGTTCGAGACTTTATTAAAAATTCATTTTTTAGATTCACTTCTGACTGACGATTTAAATATATTCTTGAAAATAAGTTGGTTTTTTTGTTGAAAATTAACATTTTTATATGTAACTAAATTATTCCATTTTTGGTTTAAAATGTATACTTCATAAGTTGAAAATTCAACTATTTACTAAAAATTTGAAAATTTTAATTATTTTGTAAAAAATTAATTTTTTTTCATAAAAATGTCACATTTTTTGGCCTGTATTTTTATATGAAATTGAAACTATTCTATTTTTTAAAAATGTATTCTTTATAAGTTGAGAATTCAACAATTTTGATGAAAATTAATTTTTTTGGGTTCAAAATCTGTATTTTTAACTGAAAATTTAAATATTCCATTTTTTGAAAATGTATTCTTCAGAAGTTAAATTTTTAACCAAGTAGTTAAAAATTTAACTGTTTTGTCGAACATTTGCCTTTTTGAATAAAAAATTCATATTTAAGATAGAGAAGCAATCTTTTTTCGGTTAAAAATTGATTTTTCTTGGTTGGAAATTAACTTTTTCTTTAAAACTCAACCTTCCAAGTCAAAAGTTTAACCGGTTTCTAATTTGTTTATATTGAAAAATCATCTTCGTAGGTTGAAAATTCAAATATCTGGTTGAAATGTAACTATATTATCAATAATTAAATTTTTCTGTTGAAAATATATCTACTTTGTTGATAATGTAATTTTGTTGTTGCAAATATCACTATTTATAATATTTTATATTTTATATTTACATTATGATAAAAAATTATAATTTTATGTTGAAAAAGTAATACTTGTGGGTTGATAAATGAAACTATTCCGTTAAAAATTAACTTTCGGTTTTGAAAATTCAACTATTTGATTTAAAATTCATCTTTCTTGATTGAAAATGAACTTTTTTGTAGAAAATTCTTCTTTTCGGATTTAAAATTCAAGTGTTTTCTGAAAAATTCGAATTGTTTACTGGCAAACTGAACTCTTCTTTATAAAATTCGTCTCTTTTGTTAAAAAATCTTTTTAGATTAAAACCTCAACTTTTCTATTAAAAATGCAGTATATGTTGACTTCAAATTTTAGGAATTAAAACTTTTAGTATCTACTTTAATTTTATTCAATCAGAATCTATTCTCCTATTATCCCCCTATTTTCGTAAAAAAAAAACTATTTCTGAAAAGTTTACAAAATTACATTATCTAATAATTTCCGATGTTAATTTGACCGAATAGTGGTCAAAAAATTTTGTTGTAGGAACGGAAAAACTTTTACATCGGCTCGGATTTAAACTGTGAACGCATCTCTTCACGCGAGGAGCGTTAAACCAATAAAGCATCCTCGTGAATAGTGGCGTTCACGGTTCGAATCCGGGCCGAGAAACATTTTTTTTCACGTTTCTCCATAAAATTATTTGACCAGTAGTCGGCAAAATTTGTTTTCAGTGATGAGTTAAATATTAATGACATTTTGTGGCAACCCTGGTTTAAATGATATTTTTTCTGATGTTTTTTTTTTCTTATGAAGTATAAATAATCTTAACGTGAGTGTAAAAATGTCTTTTCCGGGATTGGTGGATCCGCATTCGCTTTGGTTTTTGCGCTTCGTTGATGCTTCTTCCTTGAGAAAAGTCTTGAAGTCAATTCTGTCGTTACGGTCGACCTCGAGTTCCGTTCTGGAAGAACGGGGTCATTTTTTGCCCCCCCCCCTGCCCCCGCCCACAATCGTAACGTGGACTGCTTTTTTCAAAGCGGAAAGCAGGGCTTTAAATTAATTAATTTACTAAGGTTACAGCATTCAGATTTTCTGATTCATCCATGCGTTTTTCTAAAATCTAAAAGAAGCACTCATAACTCATTAGTTTTTTCAAATTTTTAATTGCCTTTAAACTTTTTTTTAAAAAAAGTTTTTAAATGGAGCATTTTTTGTATCTTTTTTTTATCTCTTTTATATTTTATTTCAATATTTTTTAATTTATGTAAACATTCATAATAGGGTGTAATTTAAAATACAAATTTTAGGAAATGAAAGACTGAGGTGCTTTTTTCCCTTTTTTCATGAAAAGCCACTGTTTATAATTTTGTTCCGATAAAATCAATTTTTCAAAAATTGCCCAGAAAACACGAAAAAAAATTCTTGATTAACTTCAAGTTAATTGGTTGGTTTGAAAAATTAAAAAGAAAACTTTTTATGTATTTAAAAATCAGTAGACATTTTTTTGAGGTCCAAAATTTCACAGAAATAATTTCAAAAAGTAGGAAAAGAACTTAAACAATAATATGCACACCCTTAATATACACAGAAACTAACCTTTAAAATCTTGATGTTAACAGTAAAAAAATTGATTAATTTTTATAATAAATTTAATGTAATAAATTAAATTTTCTACCCCCAAAGATTAATTTTTAAATTAATTTTATATATTTTATTCGTTTCATTTATTGTCAATTTTCAAACAAATTTTAAATTGTATCTGATTTTCTTAAGTTTTTAAAAAGAGAGCATTTTTAAAAAGAGAGCATTTTTTGTGTTCAAAATAAAGTGTGTTGATATAAATATAAAGAATATTATATCTTTTATATTTGATTTCAATATTTTTGAATTTATGTAGAAATTTATAATAGGATGTAATTTAAAATTCAAATTTTAGGAAATGAAACACTGAGGTGCTTTTTTCCCTTTTTTCATGAAAAGCCACTGTTTATAATTTTGTTCCGATAAAAAAAATTCAGATCAATTTTTCAAAAATTGCCCAGAAAACACGAAAAAAAATTCTTGATTAACTTTAAATTTATTGGTTGTATTGAAAAAATAAAAAGAAAACTGTTTATGTATTTAAAAATCAGTAGATATTTTTTTATCGTCCAAAATTTCAAAGAATCAATTTCAAAAAGTAGAAAAAAAACTAAACAATAATATGCACACCTTTAATATACACAGAAACGAACCTTTAAAATCTTGATGTTAATAGTAAAATAATTGATTAATTTTTATACTAAATTTAATTAAATAACTTGAATTTTTTACCCACAAAAATTAATTTTATATGTTGTATTCGTTTAATTTATTGTCAATTTTCAAAAAAAATTAAACATTGAATCTGATTTTCTGAAATTTTAAAAAGAGAGCATTTTTTGCGTTTAAAATAAATTTTGTTGATATAAATATAGAGAATGTTGTATCTTTTATATTGTATTCCTATATTTTTGAACCATTTGGTTGATAATTCAAATATTTTGTTGAAAATGTATCCTCTTAGAAAATAAGAAATTGATTTGGTAAAAATTATGGGAAAAGTGAGGTTTTGTGAAAAATTTAAAAGGTTTATTGATTTTTTTAATTTCTGTTAACTAAAAAAATTAACCAACAAAATTTGAATAAAGGGTTAGAATTCTGTTCTTTTTAATATTAATTTTTATGGAAAATAAAAAAATTGGCCAGGTAAAAATTAAGGAAAAGTTAGGACATTTTAAAAATTAGGTCTTGTGGTCATTGGCCACCCTGGTGGTTTTTAAATAAATGTGAATAATGTAATTAAAATTGAAAATTTTAAATATGATAAATTATTCTTTATTTAATTTTATGTATAAAAGTACTATTTATATAGAGTTCGATATTTACAAGGACTGAAAAAAAAAATTATAATTAACTCGCGTAATTGTTGTATATTTATTCCTATTTTCTTCATTTTTCCGATTTTTTAATCAATTTATTTAATTATAATTTTGAAAATCTACAACTGGATATTTATTAAATAAGATTGTATATTAAAAAAAAAAAAATTTGTACCAAATAATAAGCTGTTCATTTATTTTGTGTTTCAGGTACGTATCACTCATACAGTGGATTATTTTCTATTTCAAAATAGAATTTGATGATCGTATTGGTATGTAAAATATGGTCATGGGCAATTTCAAGCCTCTTGAATCAAAAATTTTTAATTTAGACTGAGCTTTTTAAATTATATTTTTAAATAATAAATCAGATTGGTAATTTGTCAGGGAATGATTTTGAGCGTGATTAACGTGTTTTTTTTTTATTTAATTATAATATAATAATATCTAACAGCCTAAGCTATAGAATATTAAGATGCTTTATTCTCCAAAAAATATAAAAAAAAGTATCTTTTCCGGTTTTATGGAGATTACTGCATTTCAATTTTGTCATTCTAGGCAAAAAAAATATATTTTTATGCAACAATTATAAATTCTTGAATTTTCTTTTCAAATATTACAACTAGGGATTCAAAGAATAATTGTATCAATTTTTTTTTTGTAAAGTTTTGCGAAATTTTTAATAAGTGCTTAAAAACTAAATATTTTAAGGTTGGAATGTGGTGAATTATATTTTTTAAGGAATCTACTTCTAAGTATAATAAAAAATGAAAAATTTTATAAAATGTGGATGAAATAATGAAAAAAAATTAATACAGTCAAAAAAAGTAATTTTTTCTGAACATTTACAGTTTTTCATGAAGATGGATTTTTTGTATAAAAAAAAAAACAGGATACAGATAGATTTCCCATAATCTATACGAGGCACGAAATTCCTCACTGGAACCTGACAGGGCACTGATCAGTTTTTTCTAGACTAGATATAGCCCCCAACCAGTTTTTTATTTCCTAATATTAAATATTATTATTATTAAATATTATTATTATTAAATATTATTAAAGCGACTTTTAATAATTAGAATTGAAAAAATTTTGAAACAATAATTAGTAATTATTAAATAAAAGAGGATTGAACGATTTTTAATTAAAAGCGTTCCAATTAAAATTGTTTTCGATTAGGCTAAATTTAAAAAAAATATATGATATTTCCAATAAAATGAAAAGGAATTGAACTGGTTAATTTTTTTAATAAGAGTGTTCAAAATTATATAATTGGATATTAAAAGTGTTTGAAATTGACAAATTTGAAAACAAAAGCTCTTAAAAGTAAAAAAATTGCTCATGATATAACTAAATGTGACAAATAAGAATAAATCTACCAAATTTTAGAATTGAATTTTTTTCCTGAAAAGTTATTGTGAGGAGAAACGAAAGTGACTTTCTTTTTTAAATTAGCTGTATATTAAAAAAGCTTGAACATTTTGGTTAAAGTCCCTAGGAAAATTCCAACTATAAAAGACAATAAAAATCCATAAATTCTTTAAATTTTCAAGGCTTTCCAATTTCCCGTCTGTAAAATATAAACTATACTGTAAACTAGAATATCCATCCTTTCATACAAATTTTTGAATTCTGAAGCGGGTACCTATCGAGATACCCAAGCCGCTTGGTGGCGCTTTTGTGCGAAAACGGTTGGACCAATAAACCAGAAATAGAATTGTAAAGTTTATTGTGACTTTGGCCTGATGAAAAGTTTCATGAAACTTTACAAAACGATTTCAACAGTTTGAAATATTTACGCGGGAAAGTTTAAAATATTTAAACAATGTCCAAAAACAATTTGTGTAGTCCGGATTTAACAGTCGGGAATCAAAAAGTGGGATGGAAAATTAACTTTATTTTCTAACAAAAGTTTCCAGTTTTCTAAGCCGATATTTTTAAATTTTTCAAAGAAATCAAGATTCTAATTTATTTATAGCAGACTTCAGTCTTTCCCCTTGTATTTTCTATTCGCCGTTTTCTAAGATTCCACTTAAAAGACGAACTGAATTATTAGAGCCCAATAATAACATCCAACCATTTTTCGTTGATAGCTCATTCTTTTTTATTGAAAATTTATTATCATATTTTTTGTTAAAAATTTATTTTCTTGGGTTGATAATTCAATGATTTAGTTAAAAATGTGATTATTATTTAAAGAGTCATCATCTTTGGTTGGGAGCCAGTTTTTTTTTTTGCTAAACAAAAATTATGTTTTTAGTAGAAATTTCATCCTTTTTGGTTGAAGGCTAAACTTTTTTGTTGAAAATTTATCTTTTTTTAATGAAAATTCAACTACTGGCGTAAAAGTTGAACTGCTTTGTCCAAAATGTATTTTTTGTTGTTAGAAAGTTCATATTTTTTTATCGATAATGTAACTCGTTAAAAATGTAATTGTTTGGTTTAAAATATATTTTTTTTTGCTGAAAATTCATATTTTCGAGTTAAAAATTCCTCTCTTCGTTGACAATTTAACTTTTTTTTAAATTATTTTTGTTTGTTTCTTAAAATATTAACTATTACATTCGTCAGGGAGAGTGTCGTGGTTGCATTGCTGTTCCTGCCTCTAAAAATGTTTTTTTTTTTCAAAATTTTTTTGACCTTTTAATTATTTTGTTGAAATTTTTGTCATTTTTTTTTTTTGAAATTCTTTTTTTTTTAATTCAATTATTTGGTTAAATGTAACTGTAATTAATTGTACTATTCCATTTTTACTTAAAAATTTATCTTTTTAATTTGAAAATTGAATTACATATTTTGTTCAAAATTCAACGGCCTTCTAAAAAAATCAATTATTTGGTTGAAAATACAATTGTGTTTAAATTAAATATTCCTTTTCTAGTTAAAAATTTATCTTTTTATTTCAAAATTCCACTATTTTGTTTAAAATTCGTCTTCTTCGTTGAAAATTCATTATTTATTTGAGACTTTATCTTATTGGTTGAAAATTTAACTTTAAGAAAAAATAATTTGTTTAACTGACAATTTGAATATTACTTTTTTTTATTGAAAATTCAACTCCTTGGTTGAAAGTTGGACTGTACTTTCTTCAAAGTTCATTTTGTTGTTGAAAATTTATTATATGAGTCGAAAATTAATTTCATTGGTTGCAAATTGATTTTTATCTGAAAATTAATCTTTTTATTGAAAATTCCACTACTTGGTCAAAAATTGATCTATTCTCGATTAAAAGTTCATTTTTGGCTGTTAAATATTCATTGTTTTGGTATAAAATTAACCTATTGTGTTGAAAATTGAATTATTAAAATTTCTTTTTTTGGCTAAAAAATATTTATTTTTTTAGCTGAAATATTAAGTTTTCTATTTTTTGTTAATAATTTATCGGTTTATGTTGAAGATCTGATAGTTTCGTTAAAAGTTGATCGGTTTTAGTTCAAAATTTAAGTAATTGATAAAAAAATTTTTTTTTTGATAATTTATCTGTTTTGATAGAAAATTCATCCTTTTAGATTGAAAATATTCATCTATGTTGTTAAAAAAGGTGCTGATTGAAAATTCATCTTTATACGTTGAAAATTCAACGAATTTGTCCAAAATGAAACTATTTTAATGAGAATTCAATTATTCGGTTGAAAAAAATCAACTAGTTTGATAGAAAGTCATTTTTTTGGATGAAAATTCAACAGTTTTTGAACTTTCCAGCTTGAAAATTTAACTAATTGGTTAAAAATAAACTATTTTGTGGAAACTGAAATTTTTTGTTCAGTTTTAATCTTTTTTGTTTGACAATTTGACATTATTTCTGTCCAAGATAAGAATTTGCGGAAAACGGTCTGTAATTAGCAAACAATTTGATATTCCGAAATTTTGAAAACTGCGTCTCATTCTAGACACTTTAAGTAGCGTCTGTGAATTTTTTCAGATTTTTTAAGACTTCCAGCTGGTTTTGGGAAGTCTCGAAAGTCGAGTCTAAAACAATTACCTCCAAAACGTCGTTTTTTGACACGTTTTACATCAGCGCTAGCGTAAAACATTTTTTGGAACAACAATATACATATTGTTCAATGCGGGAGACTTTAAGCTTTCACGTCTACCTGGCTAGAATTTTCTGCGATTTTTTCTGAACGCGTTATGAGCGTTCAAAGTGAGGGTCGCGTACTTTTGACGCCGACTTTAGTCTATCCATTTTTCCAGCTCCACTAATTTTTCGGGATGACTTGACACAGATTTAAAAATATTAAATTTAAAAAAAAAGATTAAAGTGTTGAAATTTGAATATTAATTGGTCAAGGAAAAGTCAGAAAATGTAAAAAATGAAGTTTTCCGATCATCCTGAACTAATACTAGCGGCGAGCAAATTCCAGTCTTCTGGCTTTGACGTTGAAAAAGTTATTGAAGAAAAAATAGTAGCTTAATGAAAGAGGGATCATTTTTAAGGTGCAAATGTTGTTCGTTAATGAGCCAAAAAGTAATATTCCAAAAAATTTTCTGCAGCTTACAGATCTGAAAATCTGATGAAAAGTAAGGAAATTTGACAGCTTTTAAGGGGTCTACCCAGTAACTCATCTCGAAAACAACGCTATTTTCACGATTTTTTTTTAGTTTATGTATAAATATTATGACGTAGCATTTATTAAGCTTAATAAATGCACTCTTCCGTATTTTCCTATTACTTTTTCGATAAAAAACTATGCTCCAAAGTTCACTGTCTTTAAAAGCTGTCAAATTTCCTTACTTTTTATCAGATTTTCAGATCTATAAGGTACAACAATTTTTTTGGAATATTACTTTTCGGCTCATTAACGTACAACATTAGCACCTTTAAAATGACCCCTCTTTCATTAAGCTACCATTTTTTCTTCACTTACTTTTTCAAGGTCAAAGCCAGAGGACTCGGAATTTTCTCGGCGATAGTAAGCACAACCTGCTATTCCTTGAAAAGTTGAAAATTCCCCGGTTTAATGAAATATTCTTCTCTAATTAGACGAGACTGGATCGAGACAGTTTTCCGTGTAAATCATATATTATCCAATGGATTTCCGAGCCCAAGCTTAACAGGACAAACAATACCTATAATCTGGAGTAATTCTTATCCATCAGGTATGTCGTGACCATCGAAAAGCAGATGTGAAGTGTTTCTCTAGGACTATGGCTCGGATTATGGGAGACACATTCACTCAATTACCTGATTAGAGATAACGAATCTGAAAACAAATTTGGCCAAAGTACACAGGCCACCCCGGCTCTAGGAATCGCAGGCAACTGGATTTTGTGCACTTTTTGATTTGGGACCAACCGGGACACCAACACGGTCTCGATGTTTATTGCTTGCTCGGGACGGCCTTTGAAAAGCTTCCCGGCGATGAGGGTTTTGCGAGGGTTAAAATCTTAAATGGATATCGGCTCTCGCCGAGGATAGTTCGGTGCGGTCTTTTCTCTAGTTTGTTTATTGTGCTCTCTGGCAGTGTTCCAAGTCCCAGTCTCAGTCCCATTTCTGCTTTTGCAAAATGAAGACCATGGAGGATATTCTAGTTGTAGTCGCCGAGTGTAGCAATGCTTTGCAAGGCACATTGCATAGTGATGATAATACTAGTCGGGTGTGCAGCGATCCAAATAGTGAAAACACGCTCTATAATTCTAATCAAGGTGTTACCACATCCTATAATGAAGGTGTCGACAATGGAAATAATTTTTTACTGCCTGCAAATTCTACTTTTCTTTCTAGTCAGTTTGACGTGAGTACTTGTTTTTTTTTTCTTCTTCTTTTATTGTTGCGCCTCGAAAATGATAATAATCTTTTTATTATAAAAAAAGAGATTGAACTGCTTTAGTGAATCAGCCTGAGAGAGAATTTCAACAGACAAATTCTTTAAAATAAAATAAATAATAAATCTGTTTAAATAAACTGATTTTCGTTTTGAATAATTACAAAAGATTAAAAATTAATTTTGCTATTTCTATTTAGATTCATTTTAAATAGGCCTTTGTATATTCTGATTAATGATAAGGTAAACTGTTAAATCAATTATAAATGACAAAAACTTTGTCAAAATTAATTCTGTTTCAGTAGCTTCATAGTCAGATATCTTTGTTTTAATCATTTATATACGTGATTAATTAATAATACAATAAATTGTTCTGTGAATTCTTGCCTTAAATATTTTAACAATATTTGTTTTTAGAATCTAGATGTAAATATTGCTCGTATAGTTAAACATTTTTTTTTTTTGCGTGCCTGACGCTATTTACATTGATTTTTGACCTGCCCCTCTCTATTTTGACATCCCCCCCTCCTCCCCGCCCCTCTCATCATCCTTAAAATAGGACGTGGCACTGTAGCTGACCGCCCCTCCTATTTTTAAAAGTAGTGTCTATAAGTCCGGACACAAGTTACGCCCCTTTTCCAGCTCCCCCTTCTCCTTGCCGCGTCCCCCTTCCCCTTGTCATGTCCCCCTTCCACTTGCCAGGTCCAGGCATTTGACCATTTTTAAATATCAAACAAATGTAATTTTATACATAACTGCTAATTGAACAATAAATTTAATTTTTTTTCTTTAAGAACATCAATATAATGTAGAGATTAACTTAGATGGCAGTCCAAAAATTCTTTTCTTACTTTTTTAAAGAATTCTTATTTTTATCCCGTTTTTAAGAGACTTTTTCTTGCTTTTGCACGAAGAAAGTCTAACTGTTTTTTGGTTAAATTTTTTTTAAAAAGTCTATCTTTATATTTTTATTTCGGAATTCATCGCTTTTTGTTAAAAATTCTACTGTTTGTTTAAAAATTTAACTGTTTCCTTGAAAGCTTAAATATTTCCTTTATAACTGATTTTTTAAATTAAAAATTTTCATCTTCTGTTGTAAAAAAGTAAACTTCTCAGTTAAAAAAGCAAATTGTTGATTGGAAATTTATTGCATTACAATTTTAAAAATAAGTAAATAATCATTAAACTTATTTATTTGTTTCAAAAAAGCTTTCTTTTAAAAATTAAGATGAACTGATAGTAACAATAAATACATTTCTTTTTTGCATGTTTTAAAATTTGTTCATATAAAGTGGTTTTTTTTTGTAATTTAAAATTATATTATTGTCAGAAAATACTATTATTTTGGTTCTGACAATGATAGAAAACTAAAATTTTTTTTTAACAGTAAAAATTCGTTCTTTTGTTGTAAACTAATTTTTATCACTGAAAATGTAATAATAAACACATTTTTGGTTTGAAATTGATATTTTAAATTAAAAATGTATCTTTTCTTGTGTAAAAATGCATGCAGTTTTTGGTAATTTTTTTTCTCAGTAGAAATAAAATCTACTTGGTTAAAAAATTAGACTTTTTGAAAATGCTCTCTAACAAATGATTTTTTTTGAAGATCCATCATTTTAGTTGAAAATTTAACTATTTTGCTAATTTTTTTTTAATAATTAATTTGCTTTGCTGAAAATGTAACCATTCCATTTTTAGTTGAAAATTGATATTTTAAATTCAAAATTGTTATTATAAATTGAAATTTAATATTTTTAATTCAAAGTTGATATTTTATGTTACAAACTGATATTTGAAATGGAAAATTTCTCTTTTCTGGTAAAAAATCATGTGCTTTGTTGAAAATTCTTCTTTTTTGATAAAAACGCTAATCCTTATTATTAGGAAATTCTTTTTTTTTTGTTGAATTTAACTGTTTTTTATGTAACTACTTGTTAAAAATGATTTTTTGTACTTTTCATCATTTTAGTTTACAATTCAACTATGTACTATTTTGCAGTAAATTACATTTTTTTTTAAATTCATATTCTCGTAATAAAAATTCAACTCTTTGATTGGAAAAACCGTCTTCTTTAACACAATACTTCAACCATTTGGTAGAAAATTAAACTATTTGGTTGAAAATTTCCTTTTTTGTTGAAAATTCATATTTTTTGTTCAAAATTCAACGCTTTGATTGAAAATGACACTGTTCGGGTTTTTTTTTCTCTTAAAAACTAATTCTTTTTCCTCAAAATGTAGCTATTCCAATTTTGGTACACAATTTGTTATTTATGAATTAAGGATTTAAATATTTGGTCAAAATTTAATCTATTTCGTTCAAAAAATTACAAATTTGGGTAGCAAATTAATCCTCTATGTTGAAAATTTATATTTGCGTGAGATTATTTTGTTGAAAACTCAACTATTTTATTCAAGCCATCCTTTTTGTCGAGAATTTGATCATTTTGTTTAAAAGCTATCTTTATTTTGGTCAAAAATTCAGTTGGTTTGTTGAATATTCATCTTTTTGGATAAAAACTTCATCCTTATGAATTAAAAATTTATCTTTTTTGGCGGAAAAGTAATCCTTTTTGGTTAAAAATGCGTGACAATTTTTTTTGTTTGAAAATTTAACTGTTCAGGTTGATAGTTCGGTAATTTTAAATTTCAAATGTTGAAGATTAGTTTAAATTATAAACTTCTCGCACTTAAACATAATCCAAGTTTGCCAAGTTTTAACAGTTTCAAAAGAAATACTTTCATCTTTTGTGGACTTATTTTCCATATTTTATGCGACTTTCTTCTTCATTTTATGCGACTTTTTTAAAAGCCTTCTGGTCAATCCGAGCCTTGTGAATGTATAGTCAACATTTAAATTTTAATGGTCTAGAAAATGTTTGACTGCTCGGAACATAATACGTTGAATGGAAATTTCCCAAGAGCCGATGGCCGCTAAAATCTTACATTGTCAGGTGTACGTGCTCGTAACTATTTTAACTAACCTATCGTTCGTTATTGTGCTTGCACATGCGCGCTTGAACAAGTGCTATTAAGTTGTTTTCTTTTATGGCTTCCTTTTCCTATTTGTTACAATAATTATTGAATGTTCCACGTCACTCTCAAACAGCACAATATTGATTTAAACCATTTTTCTCTCTTCGACAACAAAGTGGAGTAAATAAATAACCGATATCTTGACAGTTGTTCAATTATGGATACTTTTGAAAATTCGAGGACAGGAATAAGAGAATTCGGAATTGAACTAAAAAAATAAAACAATTCTTTACTTCCTCAAATGGTTTGTTGCATTCTTATTTATCGATTAAAATGTCTAGTGTGAGTCACTCACCATTCCATAGAGATAGAGTGGTAAAGTATATAGTTATAGAGGACAGGCAAATTACTTTCAATGCCTTCAGAAAAGTTGTCGATAGTTTTCAACTTGATTTTGTAATTAACTCGAATTTACAGTTTGATTTCGTTTTATCGCTTAAGAGTCCTAATTTAAATTTTTAACTTTCTAAGTCCTCTTTAATCAGAAGGTAAGGAGAATCAGTTGGGGAAACCAGTACGAGGTTGATGGAAGAACTTCATAATATTGATAAATGATGAACAAGTGTGGGAAGTAATACATATCAAATGAAAGCTGAAACATTCATTTAAAAATAGAAATGCTATCACATGAATTATATTGTATTAGACATTTTATTCTATATTTTATAATTTTTTTAACTCGTATTCAGATCGTACTCTTCCGGTACGAGGTGAATATTCATATTTTAAGCCTTTTAGTGTAAATTAATTAAACAATAATTCAAAACGTGAAAAAGAATAATTCTTAATAAAAATATGTAATAGTCTATATTCTAATTAATTAAACTTTCTTCTTTTTAATAATAAAACCAGTTGACTGTAACAAGAAGGATGATTTTTCAATACAGATACATTTTTCTATCAAAAGATATTAATTATCAAGAAAATAAATACATTTTCAGCCAGGTTATTTAATTTTTAAACAAGATTTATTTTCTAACAGAAAAGACAATTTTTCAATCAAATACACCAAGCAGTTAAATTTTCCAACAAAAAGATTAGTTTTCTGACACAGAAGATCAGTTCTGAAAAAATATATAAATTTGTAACCAAATAGTTGGACTTTTAAAAAAGAAGACTAATTTTCTACAAAAAAACGTATTTTTAAAAAATTAATTCATTTTTAAACTAAATTGTTTAAACAATGCATGTGATTTCCGTTTCTAAATTTTTTAAACTAAATAGTTGAATTTTTAAAACGAATAGATCAATTTTTTTTTTAAATAGAGCAGTTAACTTTTCACATAAGAATCATTAATTTTTAATGAAAAAAATTTTTTCTGGATAATAGTTAAATGTTCAACCCGAGAATCTACATTTTCAACAAAATAGGTAAATTTTCAATAAAAATTAGAATTTTTAACAAAAAAAAAAATTATTTTTAAAATTAACTTTTAGTTTGGAATTTTGAACCTAAAAAATATGAATTTTCAATGCAAATGTAAGAGCTGATATTTCAAAAACAAAAATTTTATATGTAAAAAAACAGTTGGGCTTAACCAGCAAAAGCGAATTTTTAATCAAATCCTGGATTAGTTGAATTCTAAACAAAAAAGATGAGCGTTCAACAAAACAGTTGACTTTTCAACCAAGCAGTTAAATTTTTCAACAAAAAGATTAATTTTCTAACACAGAAGATCAATTCTTAAAAAAATATATAAATTTGTTACTAAATAGTTGGATTTTTAAACAAATAGTTGAATTTTATAAATAACTAATTGAATTTTCAACCAAAAAGGCTAATTTTCTAAAAAAACGAATTTTTGAAAAATTAAATAATTTTTAAACTAAATAGTTTAAATAATGCATATGATTTCCGTTTCTAAATTTTTAAAACTAAATAGGTGAATTTCGAAAACGAAAAGATCAATTCTTTTTTAAAAAAAGAGTAGTTAACTTTTCACATAAGATCATTAATTTTCAATAAAAAAAAACAACAATTTTCTAGATAATAGTTGAATGATCAACCCGACAGTTTGCGTTTTCAACAAAATAGGTAAATTTTCAGTAAAAATTTTTTTTAACAACAAAAAAAGAAGACTAATTTTTAAAATTAACTTTAAGTTTGGAATTTTGAACCTAAAAAAGATGAATTTTCAATGAAAAATGTAAAAGCTGATATTTCAACAAAAAGTTTTTTATATAAAAGAACAAAAAAAAACAGATTTACCCAGAAAAAACGAATTTTCAATCAAATCCTGGAATTTTTAACTAAAACAAATTATTTTGTAACAAAGCTGTTGCATTTGTTATAAAAAAATTAATTGTTTTTATTATCAGAAAGACGAAATTTTAACAAAAAAGTTGCATTCTTAACAAAAAAATTAATTTTGCTGCCAAAAAGACTAATTTTCAACAAAATACATAAATTTTCCACTAAATAGTAGTTAAAACTTCTACAGAAAGATATAAATGGCAAAAAAAAAGACTTGAATTTTTAATTTAAAAAAATGTATTAAGAAAGAAAAAGAATTTCAATTAAATTGCTGGAATTTCAAGTAAAAAATCAACTAATTTTCAACAAAATACTTGGATTTTGAAGCAAGAAATGTGAATTTTTAACAAAACGCTTGAACTTTTTAGAAAAAAAAGATGAGTTCTTAACGAAAAATGTAATAATGCTATGATGCCTGTAATAAAAAAATACGAAATAAATTCTGATAGTTCTTAAAAAAAGGATAAAATTACAAATAAACATTAAAGTTCATTTTCAATATTTTAAAAATATTAGATTTAAGAAACTAGAAGTTAGAGTTGAAAAATAAAGTTAATTTTTTATAGCACACTTTTTGATGTCTGACTGTACATTAACTTTTAAATTCCGACTACATTTACGTTCAATACTTGAAAAATTTTAAGACTCTGAATACACTATTTCTGATCTCTGAAGTTAGTCCGAGACCTGGAATTAATCGTGAGTCAGTTTTAAAGTAAAGAGACTGACGAGTCGAAGGAATCAGTGAAAAAATAGTGAAAATCGTATTTTTGCTTTCAAACCCCGTCACATTTACTCATTATTCATCTCGTACTGGATTTCAGCTCGTACTGGCATTCGGCTCGTACTGCTATTCATATCGTACTGGCATTCATATCGTACTGGCATTCATATCGTACTGGCATTCATATCGTACTTGCATTCATATCGTACTGGCATACATATCGTACTGGCATTCAGCTCGTACTGACATTCATATCGTACTGGCATTCAGCTCGAACTGGCATTCATATCGTACTGGTATTCAGCTCGAACTGGCATTCATATCGTACTGGTATTCAGGTCGTACTGGTATTCATATCGTACTGGTATTCATATCGTACTGGTATTCATATCGTACTGGTATTCATATCGTACTGGTATTCAGCTCTTACTGGTATTCAGCTCGTACTGCTATTCATCTCGTAATGGCATTCATCTCGTACTGGTGTTCACCTGATACTGGTATTCATCTCATACTGGCCTTCATATCATACTGGCCTTCATATCATACTGGTATTCATATCGTACCTCATCGTTCACCTCGAACTGATGTTCAGCTCGTACTGATGTTCAGCTCGTACTGATGTTCAGCTCGTACTGGTATTCATCTCGTACTGGTATTCAGCACGTACAGGTATTCAGCACGTACAGGCATTCAGCTCGTACTGGTATTCAGCTCGTACTGGCATTCAGCTCGTACTGGTATTCACCTCGTACTGGTTACCCTACATATTTTAAATTCCTTTGGTTTGCAGGCAGAATCTCGGTAGAGATTGAAATCGCTAAAAAAAGGCGATATAATGAGGTTTACAGAAATTGTGTAGGATTTAAATGCAAGATGGGAGAAAAAGTATCAAACTATCCATTAATGAAAGGCTACAGTGAATGTCACGCGTTCCATTCCATATAGAAATGTCCTGTTGAATTACAAGTTTCTTTATTTTATAGTCACGGCCTGACCTTTATTAACATCGCTGTCTTATTTGAAAACAATTTTGTAAAATTACTCGCTTTTATTCAATTGAGCCTTTCCTGTGTGTGAAAAACAGAGTTAACATAAAAAAAATTAAAAAATTAGTTTTTATTAGTGTTTTAATAGTATTTTATTAGTATTTTTAATATTTTACAAAAAATTATAAGTTTTTTTTTACTGTCGCTCTTTACTAATTAAAAAAAAGTTAAATTGTAATAAATAAGGATTTTTTATGATTTTACTTTAATTAATTTTATTAATTAATTATTTAATTTTGTTAATTTTGTTAATTTTATTAATTTTATTAACATTCCTTACAACTCTTCTGTTTTTAATTTTGATAATAAATAAGTAATCATCGAATTTAGTTATTTGTTTATGAAATGTTTTATTTTAAACATTAAGAAGAGGCGATAGTAAGAAAAAATGCAATTGAACAAACATTATTTAGATACTTATTTTTTATAAGTTCTAGAATTCGTTCATATAAATTTTTTATTTATTTAAAATAATATCATTAATAACTACTATTTTGTTTCTGAAAATTATTTTTATTAAAGGTCTGATTTTTTGCACAACCGTGTTAAAGCTCTGAAAACTAAACATTTCTAGTAATATTTGTGATTAATTAAGTTTTGTAAAATTTGTGAATTGGAAAAATGCATAGAAAAGTAGATTCAAAAACTCGTATAATAAAAATGATACAGATAAGAAATGGAATTTGCAGTTAAGCTTCACACCATCAACCTGTTATTTACGATTACGTGACTTCATTGAACTATGTTAATCTTGTTGTGCAAAGTAATTTTTCAGTTGGATGCCTGTCTCGTCTCAATAATTCCATTTCGTCTGGTTTCTTAGATTAATGAAAAATCCCTTTATCTCTACCCACACAAAATCCAATTATTTTATACTGAGGATAGCATTAAAATAAAAATATATAATAGGATTTTATTTCAATTTTTAATTTTATTATTTCAATTTTTTCTTATATAATTTATACTCGCCATTTTCATTTAACTTTCATAAGAATCAGAAATGAAAAAAAAGAATGGCCATGTGAAGAGTGGGCCATGTGACTAGATTCCTACCTTACCGACACTTGTTTTATTGCCCAACTTATTTTCACTTATTTTCATCGAGTCGAAAATTTAGCATACTAAGTAAAAAGCACTAAGATAGGTGGTTTTGGTTCTAAATTGGGATAATTGTAAAGAAAGCTAAAAAAAATTATTAACACACAAAAAAATTATTTTCGTGATTATAAAAATTTACGACCAGAACCACGTGTCTTAGTGCTTCTTATTTAGTATGCCAAATTCTCAACTCGATGTGGAACTTGGTGTGAAAATAAGTTAGGAAATAAAATGTGTTGGTAAGGTAGGAATCTGGTCACGTGACCCGCTCATCACATGGCCTTAGAGATGACCTTTCGTGAGCTAATTATTATTTAATATTTTTTTAATATTATATTATATATTATTTTTATTATTATAATATATTATTATATTAGTATATTATATCTTTAATACTTTATTAAACAGTTTATTTAATTTTTAACGCCTTAATTTTTTTTTAATAGCAATATAAAATTAAATAACAATGTTTCTTCATTTGTAAGTAGCTTTACATTATTCTATTTAACTGTTTTATTGTTTTTTTTTGTTAAGTTTAAAATAATTGCTTTAATTAAAAATTGGACTATTCTATTTTTCGTTGAAAATTGATCTTTTTTTGAAATTAATTTTTTCGTTTAAAGATTTATCATTTTAATTGAAAATCCATAATTATGGTCGTCATTTTAATTTAAGATCTAATTTTAAGATTTAATTTCAGATTAATTTAAGAATCTTTGGTTGAAAAATGAGCTATTTTGTTAAAAATTAGTTTTTTTTCTTTGGTTGAAATCATCATTTAATTTAAAAATTAATCTTTGGTTGAAAATTTTTTTTGTCTAAAAATTGAATTATTTATTTTGATGAAAATTCATCACTTTGAAAGTTTTACTATTTTTTTAAACTATAATTTTTGGGTCAATTTTTCTTTTAAACAGAAATATAATTATTTATTCTAAATGATGAATACATTGGTTCTGAATCAACAAAAAAAAAAATTACTATTTTTTAAACTGAAAGTGTACTTATTCCAATTGAATATTCCATCATTTTTTAGTTGAAAATTCATTTTTTTAAATTTATTCCAGTAAAAGATTCATAACTTTAATGGAAAATTAATTATTTTTTTTATTCAAAATTTATCTATTTTAGTAAAAGATTGATAGTTTTAGAGGAAAATTCATGACTGGTTGATTTTTGTTTTTAAAATTAATTTTGTTAACTAATAAGTTAGCCATTCTATTTTTGGTGGAAAATTAATGTCTTTTTGTTTAAAGCGTAACTATTTTTTTAAAACTGAAAATCGAATTATTTATTCTAATTGAATATTCCATAATTTCAGTTAAAAATTAATCTCTTTTGTTGAACATTAATTTTTTAACTCAAAATTTAACAATTCAATTATCGGTTGACAACTGATTTTTTTTTGTTGAAATATTATTATCCTTGATTGAAAAATTATATTTTTAGTTGAAAATTCATTTATTTGGTCGAACATTAATTTTTAAACTAAAAATTTTACTATTCAATTTTTGGTTTAAAAATTATATTTTTAGTTAAATTGTGTTTTTTGTAGAAATTTACCCAATTGAATATCCCATCATTTTTTAGTTGAAAATTTATTTTTTTTTTAAATTTAAAATTGAGGAATTACAGTAAAGTATTCATAACATTAGTGAAAAATTAATTTTTTTTTAAATTTAAAATTTATCTATTTTAGTAAAAGATTGATAATTTTAGAGGAACATTCATAACTGGTTAATTTTTGTTTTAAAAATGAATTTTTTTATCTAATAAGTTAACCATTCTATTTTTGGTGCTAATTTATTTAAGAATGTTTCGTAATTTAATTTGTGCAAGCTTTCTAAATCGAACATATTAATTGAATTCCCAGAAGCTAAAAAAATACATTATTTATAATAAATTCGCGAAACTGTATAAAATTCGGCATTCAAAAATTCAAAAATTCTTTTTTTTGACCGCCCTGTTATATAATACTAAAATCGATTTTCTTTCAATTTAATTGACTTGAGTGGAAAGAAACAGCAGACCTCTCAATATTTGCTGAGCAATCATTTGCTTCTCAATTGGCACGTCAAAGGAAAATTTGGTTCGTTTATGTGTTGGTCACTTACGTCATTGGATTTACGTCTCTTCTCTGATTTGTAGACTTTTCGAACGTGATTTTTTTTAAAAATAAAATATTGATTAATGTTCCTTTATGAAGGTTGGTTGCTCAGGAATTGATTTCTTTGCAAAATTAATAACAAATATTATATTACGCAAATCTCGCCTCCTCTTCTTAAGCTGAGGAGGTGTCATATTAGAGCGTCAGAAGTCGTAATTTACCGTTTTAGAGATTTCCGTGCACTATTTCTGACGAGGCACTGTATATAAGTAGAGCACATCATGTATCTCTGCATATGCCTTGAGGCGAAGAAGATTACTTAAACACAAAAAAAAATATTTATGTACATATTTACTTCCTCGATTTTATAATTTAAAAGTAAAAATAACTTTTCAACTTTTGACAAAGCATTTAAATTTTCATTTAAAAAAGACAAATTTTCAATAAAAGATTTAAATTCTCAACAAAAAACTTAATTTTCAACCAAATAATTTTATTCTCTGCCAAAATATTTTAACTTTTTATCTCAAAAAGAAACAAAACTAATTTGAATCAAAATAGCTAAATATTTAACCGAGGAGATAAATTTCCAGCTTAAATGATGAATTTTCACCTAAACAACTGAAGTTTTAAGAAATCAGTTCAACTTTCAACCAAGTAGGTTAATTTTCAACGAGAAAAGATGAATTTTTAACAAAATAGCTGAACCTTCTAGATCATTTTCTTTACCGAAAGATTATTTTCACACCAGAAACAAAACTTTTCATCAATAAAGTTCGATGTTTAAACTGCAAATACGAAATTTGAATGAAAAAGTTAATTTTCAACCAAAATATTTTAATTTTTCAGCTCAAAAAGAAAAAAAACGAACTTGCATGAAAATATTTAAATTTTCAACCGAATAGAACAATTTCCAACTTAAATGATGAATTTTCACCTAAACAACTGAAGTTTTAAGAAATCAGTTCAACTTTCAACCAAGTAGGTTAATTTTGAACGAGAAAAGATGAATTTTTAACAAAATAGCTGAACCTTCTAGATCATTTTCTTTACCGAAAAATTATTTTCAAAC
>JAAAKG020200265.1:0-23634 GCA_010014905.2 Druon quercuslanigerum | reverse complement strand
ACCTCTGCAAAGGTACAATTTTAACATAACAGTTTTTTTTTTATTCAAATATATTTGCGCAGTTATTTTTGGTATTCTAATTGTTTAATAATTCTTAAAAGTAATTTTTAATTTTTTGGTATTAGCAATTAATTAGAGTTTATTTATTGAAGAGTAATTTAAAAAACACAGTTTTAAATTCATATTCTTATATTTTAATAAAGAAATCGAAATTGTATGTTACTACCCGTGATCAAATAAGAAATAACAAAAATGAAAAATCAATTTGGAACTTCACACGTCAAAAAAAAGAAATTCTAACGAATAAAAAAGCCGGTCAAATCTTGAAATTTTGAGCAGATTAAAATCTAAAAGAAAATCTGATAATTATATAATTATTAATGATATAAAACTGAGCCAAGTGCGACACTCATTCCTTGTTCTCTCGAGAAAATGAAATCCGCTCATCTATTGTTATACGTCGCCTTGCCAAAATCGACTTTTCCTTGACACTAAGTGCGATGTGATGATGTCTTGGATAAAGACTCGGATATTTTTAGAATGCTTTAGCTTCTTTTGTATCCAAAAATGACTATTTCGCATTCAGTTGGAAAT
This sequence comes from Druon quercuslanigerum, assembly GCA_010014905.2. Classification (NCBI taxonomy): domain Eukaryota; kingdom Metazoa; phylum Arthropoda; class Insecta; order Hymenoptera; family Cynipidae; genus Druon; species Druon quercuslanigerum. Next base: position 23,040 of record JAAAKG020200265.1, on the reverse strand, counting down.
GAACAAAAAGTTTTGATGAGTGCGACGACTGGCATGAAAAGGGGCGCAGTAATGCGCATCAGAGCTGGATTCATGTGAAGAGAGGGAAGCTGTCTGCTCTTGAGACGGCCCACAGTTTGATGATAAAAAGAGAAGAAAGGCCAAAAGCCTTTAAGCTTACTTTACTGATAATAAACATGGACATTTATCTTGCATAAAAGACTATCTTGTGTGTAGTTAAACATGAGGTCATCAAATGATGCAAGTATAAGACTAGAATAATAGACTGCAGAAAACCGGTACTTTGTACGTTTGAAGATCCACCAGAAATTTCTACGCGCGTCTGTCCGGAAAGTATCCGACATTTTTGTGCACCACGAGTAAGAGTTAATTTTGGTCAATAAAGTTGGTATCCCTTTCAAAGTACTCCCCTTTAGAAGCCACAACCTTTTTCTACCGATCCTGACACTTTCAGAAGCACTCATTAAAGTCACCTTCCCGATTAGCTAACATCTGCTTCGTGGCATTCTGTTTTATTGACTCTGCGCCTTTATTTCGGGGTCATAGCTATGAGAACCCATGACTCATCCCTAATAATGGCCAATTTTAATATTTCTGGGTTGTTCATGATTGATTCCAAATCGTCCTGGTTGAGTTCCTCTCAATAACTGTTTTGGTCTTCCGTCAGCAACGGTGAAACAAAATTTGCAGCCAGGGGAGCCATCCCCAATTATTGACTTTAGATTTGCGAAACAATAGTTTTCAGAATTCCGATGTCTTCTTCTATTTCTGGAACTATTAAACGAAGATTTCTATTAATTTAAAGTCGCACTTGCTCCTCATTTTGAGGTGCTTTAAATGTTGTGGGTCTGCCAGAGCGAGGGACACCTTCCACTGAAGCACGGTCACTTTTAAGTTGCTGAAACCACTTTTAAATTTGGGTTTCACTGATAGACTCACCACCATACACTTTCCAAATTATAACAAAAATTTTCGAACACGAATACCCATCTGCATACGTTAGTCGACTTAAGATTCACAAATCCGTGTTACTTAGTATAGTGGCTAGTTACCTGACACCGTACTTTCAATATTTAAGACACGGCTTTTCCAGTATGTAGGAAAATCCTGAAAAACGAGAATTGTATAGGAAATTTATTGGTGCGGAAAATGTACTCAAGGCTGCTACAGGCTACAACACTCTGGAAGCGCAGGGAATTACAAAACGGTAAAAGAAAATCAGGGAATCTTAAGGAAAATCTGAACGAGTCAGGGAATTTTTTATGAACTAAGTTGAAATTAATCACATTCTATATGACAGTTGTCACTATAAATGGAATTTTGAAATTGAGATTTTGTTTCAACCCTGATAAAATGTAAGCTTGCTAATGGGATAGGGACGCTTTAGTAACAAAAATTGAAACTAAAAAGAACGAATTTATTGAAAAAGTATAAAGTTTATTCAGTTGTTTCTCCTGGTAAAATTATACCGATCTTGATAAAAGAATATTAATTCTATCATCTTTTCTAGTATTTTTTAGTAATTTTTTTAGCATTAATGACGTGTGAAAGTAAGGCTCAAGAGAAAAACGAAAAAAGCGTTAATTCCTATCCGGAATATCGGGGAATTTGAAAACGGAATTTCGCTAGAAACCCTGAAATTACATCAGTTGACAGAATTTTAGACAAATTTATCATAATAATTTAATATAATTTTGATGATTGTACAATTTATATTCAAGACCAAAGTATGCGAAAGGAGTTGAAAGGATTAAAAGGCAGGTTGAATAATATATATATATTAATCAATAAATTTATATGATAGGTTGTGAGTAGACAAATTGTACAATTTAACGTTTTGCAGTTAAATTATCGTTACTAGGAATATCCAAAAGGTCAAAATATTGATGAAATTAAAAGCCTACTACACTTTTTATTGAATTTGGGTGTCTTTCAATCCTGCTAATATCGTTTTCATTTATTTCGAAGTTCTTGGAAATTTACCGGATATATATCTGCGACAAAAGTCACCCAAGTGGTTATTTCATTGACGTCAGATGAGCGTTGAGGTCAACGCAAAAGGTTAACGGCTCTTATAATTTGTTTTGTACTTTTCTTATATTGCTTAGAGTAGTGTTTGATTTCTAATAATCGCAGGGAAATATTTTATAAACCCATCTATGTAGTTAATAATCGCCCAAATCCCTTTACATTTTTTATAATCGTCTCTAAGACCTCTCCGTGTTTTTTATGATTTTATGGGATTTTTCAAAATTCCTTGATAAACATTACAATTCATTAATGTTTATAAAAATCTACATAAAATCCCGAATAATTTTCCTATATTCGAAAAATATGTCATTTCTAAAGCAGGCTCCAGAGCAGACGTCAGCATTTTTTTCTTTCGAAAGAACTATCTTGAAAAATATACATTTTTGGAAATATTCAAAAGATTGTTAAAAATGTAAACAATTGCAAGAAAATGTTTTTGTATTGCTTTAAAAATGATAGACCTATGCGCCTCGTTTTCATAAATCGTGTAAATTGACTTAAACCTTCTTTCTGTAAATAATATATCAAGTGTATGTTAATATTATTGAAATTATAATAGTAGATAACAATTAAAAATGATTGAGATTATTAGGAATACAAAAGTTCTACATAAACCATTTTTTACAAAAATAGGGTACAATTAAGAAGTTGCTAGAGCCAGCCTAATTGGAACATTTTTATTTTTGAGGATATCTTTTTGTAAACCTTTCAATTTTTGTGCATTCTTACTACTATGTTTCAATCAGTAAATATTTCTGAGATATTAGCAGATTCTTAATAATTTATTGAAAATAATTTCTTAAAGATATGTAAAATAAAGATTATTTTTAAATACACGAAAATGACTATAAAAAGAACGTGTTTTTGTTGCAGTTTTGATTACTTATTTTGTTCCAAGTATACTTATTTTGTTTCTCAAATGCAAAATGACTATTTGAAAAAATTCATACATTTTTTTTATTGTTTCCTTGGGATTTGACTTTTTCTGTAGGGTATTTTTAGCCGCAGAAAGTTCTTAAATATTTAAACAAATTTGTACGCAAAATATCAGTTTTGTGACAAATGCATGGTAAAGACTGTATTTTTGAAAATGTTTTCAACATTAATTTTTTATTCAATGAGTGACAAGTTTGGGATTAATTTTTAAATCATTTTAAACTTAGTAAACAATTATTATTTTTTCAAGCGATGATTCTTTCCAGTAAATCGTGAAAAGTTAGTATTTTCTGGAATTAAGAACACAACTAATGAATGTTAAGAGTAATATTTTTTTAGTTTGTTAATAATATTTGGCATTTAATTAAACAATTTGTAATTTCTCAAAATCTTTTTCTATGTGAACTGTAAAAAGTGATTGTTTTTTGGAATTATTGATGCAAATAATGAATGTTAAGAGCGATATTTTTTGTGAAAGGCAGTTTGCACTTAAAACAATTAATATAACTTGGTCCTTTTTACAGAAAAGAGGAGAAAATTTGATTTTTTTATTTGAAACTCTTACACTATATGTCACTTATTATTCAGTATTTACTTATCTCAACGAAATCGATCTGAAAAAAATAACTATCCATAAAGTATAAGCATAGCGTAGAAGGTATAAGTGCTGAGATAAGAAAATGGTGAATAATACGCGACATAGTGTAAATAATTGCAAACTGTCTTTCACAAAATATATGACTCCTAATGCTCATTAAATGCGTAATTAATTCTATAAAATAAGAACTTTTCGACATTTGTGGAGGAAAGCCTTGTTTAAACAAATAAAAAGTTGTATAATATATTCATCAAAGATGTGAGAGAGATTAATTGTTAAATTCATAAACTCTACCATTTATCCAAAAAATAATAGATTCTCACGATTTAACGGAAAAAATGATTTAAATAAATAATATTTGTTTGAACAATTTAAAATTAGTTAAATACAATCATTGAAGCTTTTTACTTATTCTATAAAAATAAATTGTGTCAACAAAATTAAAAAAAAAGCTTCTTTAGCACGAATTTTTAATAAAAATGCTATTGTACACTATTTGGTGCACTTTCCGGGCACATTACAAGGGTTTTTGGGGGTGGGTTGAACAAAAATTTAATTTAATTGTCCTTAAGAAATGGTTAAACTTTTATTTACAAAAAGTAAATAACAAGTGTTCTTTTTCTATTTTTTGTAACGTGTAAGGGTTAATTTTTTATTTTTACCAAACTTTTTTTATTTAATAAAATATTTGTAAAATTTTTAATAAATTTGCAAGTTTATCAATTCTCTAAAGACTTTCAAAATCAATAAAACAGGGATCAAGCTTCTTGTAATATTAGGAACAAATAAATTAGTGTCATTATTTAATTTTAATTGAAATTGAAAATTGAAATTAATTGAAAGTTGAACTCGACATATACAAATGTCAAGGTTCCATCTGGACAGAACCAAATAGAAAGGTTCCTTGCTGTAGATGGCGCTGGTGTTCCCAATAATATTTGTATGGGATTTTTAAGCTTCCATGTTTCGCCACCTGAGATGGTACCCTTATATTTCGTCCTACCGAGATGGTACCTTGCCTTTTCGACACGTCGAACAGTTTAGCGATTTGTCTGAAAAATGTCTACTTTACCTACTGTAGCACGGGGTTGATGTCGATCGATTTGAAAAAAAATAGGAAATTTATTTTTCCGGAAAGCAAACAGTTTAGTTAGTTAGTTTGCGCTTGTTTTCGTTTATTTAATGTGTACAATTTAACTACATTTTTACAAATATGATAAATATTATAACTTAAATTAAAAACTGCGATTTAAACTTCTGAGGAATTAAAGCCATAAATTGTAACTGATATTTTTTTTGATTTGTTTTTAAAGAAGATTCTCAAATCACCTACGTCTTTAACGATTACATGCTCATTACGAAACTCGCGATTCGCGCGCGACAATTTGTGTCCAATTGAAAAACTTTATCAAGGTAATTAGTAAACCTTGTTCAAATCTACTAAAGACAGCGATTTAAACTTACGCATCTGTTGAAAACAAAAATATGCATATTTTTGAAAATGATTCAACTTTTTGAATTTTTGTCTAATTATGAAATTTTATGAGAATAGTTCTGAAATACACATATTTTAAATCTAGTTTTTTCTTTTTTTTAAATGTGTAACATTTTGAAAAGCATATACATTTTTGAATTTTTATCAAATTTAAAAAAAAAATCATTAATATAATTTGCAAGTCTTTTTGCCACGTACCAGTAAAATTGATAAAAATTTCTACAACTCATAAAAAAATTTTATATAAATTTTGAAAAAGCTCAAACTTTTTAAATTTTGGTCTAATCGAAAAATTTGCCTGATACAGTTTTTAAATATATTTGATATCTAGTGACAAATGTCAATGAAATTTCCTAATCTATCAGAAAAATATTGTTTTCTATTTTTCTGAACATTTTCAAAAATTTCAAAACTATATAACTTTTCTAATTTTCACCGAAATTAAAAATTTTAGTGGGATCATTTGCAAATCTTCTACTTATCTATAAAAACCTTTGACAAAAATTTCTAAAATTAAAAAAAAAAATTTTGAAAATTTTGAAAATGCTTAAAATTTTTGAATTTTTGTTGGAAATATCTGCTTAACGTACTTAACCTTCATTTTGGAAACCTTAAGAAGTGTATCAAAGGCTGAATCGATTGGAAAAATCATTCAAAAGTTATCGTGGCTACAACATTCAGGTAACCATACATACAGACATACAGACAGACAACGACAAGATTGTATGATTTTTGGATTCTGTGAGTGCCGAAATGTAAAGATCCCTGAAAACCAGAGATAAAAAATTTGGACGATTACATTGCACTCTCATGAATGAGAATGTAACATGTACATGAATTGCACATGAATGTAGGCTGGTTCACATAAGTCCCGTAGCTTTTATTTAAATAAAAAAAAGATTAAAGAAATTGAGGTGAGCTTAGAATCATTATGAATTTAATTACATCAAATGATAAGCCTTTGCTTCATTCGACTTTATAAGAAGTACTCGCATTTGCCTAGAAGTTTGGCCAGGGGAGATGAACCTGCAGAAAACCATCTTCCCGAGATCAGCCAGTGTTTCCGACTGTTATATGCTCATTATAAGTTATATTCGAATTAAAACTTTAAAGTGGATATTCATAGGTTTGGCATATTGTTAAAAAAAACTACATCAAGATTCTAGTTATAATTTTCAATGAAGAAATTGAGCAGTTCTTATTTTTGTCTCCACTGTGTAACACTTTTAACGACTTTTGAAAAAAAAATTCCACCTTGGAATTGAGTGTGATACTATAAATTTTAAATTTGTAAATTCCCTCTCCCTTTCGTTTAGGATTCATCCGGTCGGTCGGGTCGGTGGACGGATGCGTTGCACGAATTCTTCGAAGCGCCAGAGACTGTCATGTCAGCTAGCCAGACTAGCCAGCCAGCCAGCTACCAAACGAGGGTCATCGCGGTAGCATGCATTACACAAAGGAGCAACAGCGATGCGTTGGGCGATGGCAGAGGCATCGCCCAGCGCATCGCGATTCGTTATTCCCGTCGCGACGTTGCATAACCCGTCCGTCGCTCCTTTCTTTCTTCCTTTTTCTTTATTACTTTATTTTTAATTTACATATTTTTTATAATTATGCTCAAGAGCTAGTCTTTTGTGCACACTGCACATTCATGTGTGTGCAGCTGGTCACACATAGGAGCATTCTTGACAAGCCCAACTCGATCCAAACACGCATTGTGCTGAGCAGACTACTCGATCCCCACCCGAAAGAAGAGGGGCGGGGATCCCCACTCTTGCTAACTTTCAGCCGAATGCTGAATTTGTCCTGCATTAGGGGGCATCGGGACATTACCCGCGTGACCTTGGCTGGGGCTGATCACGACGCCTGGCGCTGTTTGTGCAATGCGCGCGAGCATTGCACCTTGCTTTATCGCGTAAGCTCTAGTCGTGCTAAAAGCTCCCCTCTCCCTCCCACTAAAACTCCACAGAGTTGCTATTCTTTTCTCCGTCCCACGACCGCACTTCAAGCCCCATCGCTCACCCACGCGTCATCTTTACCGGACGAATGGTTATGATTCCAGAAACTGGTAGATTACATTTTTTTGGTGATTAAATTATATTGGATTTCGTTATCAAGTTTGGAGACAATTAGGCTACTGATTGAAATGTGTTATATAAGTGGGTCAGTTTAGGCGGTTTCTTTCAAATTACTTAATTCGTATAAGGCATACAATATAGTCTGAAAAGGGAAGACTTTAGAAGGATTTTTCAGTCGTAGGAAAATTTAGGTCGTTACAATATTTAAAAATAGTGAATTCCTGATAATGAAGTTTTACTTAAGGAATAGTCTTGATGTCCTACTGAAAGACTATAAAGGTCCTATTCATTCTGTACAAAAGTCTTATCGTGGAACTCAGTAATATACTTCAGAAGGCCTCCGGCCATTCGACACGATTTACATTAAAATCCGGCCCCCGTCAAATTGGCTGAAATTGCAATATAATATAGTTCAAGTTTTTGAGATAGGTGGGGCTGAACGAGAAAAATATGACTACAGTCGAATCTAATGTACCGCTTGAAACTTGAAGATGAGCTGCAGATTTTTCCATAAACTGTGATCAGCACAATCAATGACAATACTAGAAATACTAGTAAGACCAGTCCAGCTAATAAGAACAATAAAATGGCGCTGTACTGGTAATAATAAGACAAATCATGGCGCTGTCCTGGCAATGTAAATACTGTTCGAAATATTAAAGGTGGAAGACAGTTCAGTCAATGAATACAAGACTGTAGATCAATCCAATTATCAAAGGAAAAGGCAGTCCACTTCTAATAAAGGCAATTTAAAGGGACTGCCCTGGCAATGTGATGATTTTACTAAATAATCAAGGAAAAAGACATTCTGGATTACCAAATATATTTTGTAGACCAGATAATTAAGACAAGACTATAGGTCAGTCGAACCAACAAAGACAATACGTGATATTAGTCCAGTCAGTTAAGACAAGACTACAAATGTCCAACCAACAAAGGCAACACATGTTATTAGTCCAGTCAGTTAAGACAAGATTAGTCCAACCAACAAGGGCAAGACATGTTATTAGTCCAGCCGTTTAAGAGAAGACTATAAATCAGTCCAAACAACAAATAAAAAAAAAACAACAAATTAATCAGTCCAACCAACAAATGCAAGACATGTTATAAGTGCAGATGGTTAAGACAAGACTATAAATCTTAACTGACTTAACTAATAATATGTCTTGCGTTTGATGTCTGGACTGATCTATAGTCTTGTCTTAACCGGCTGGACTAATAACATGTCTTGCCTTTGTTGGCTGGACTGATCTTGTCTTAACTGACTGGACTAATATCATGTCTTACCTTTGTTGGTTCGACTGACCTATAGTCTTGTCTTAATTATCTGGACTAATAACATGTCTCGCCTCTGTTGGTTGTACTGATTTATAGTCTTTCTTAACTGACTGGAATAATAACATCTCTTGTCTTTGTTGGTTGGACTTACGACTCTTGAAATTTTATTTTTGGTATCATTCTCTTCACTCCCACCCCCATTTTTTCAAGTTGTTCAACAGTAGCTCGTGTCCCTGGGCTTTTGAAATTATCAGTTTTCGCAAAAACGGAGAGAAGTATTTGTTATTAACTTTTTGTAAATTAAAGTTTAATTACATTTTATTCAATAAGCGACAAATTTCAAATGTTTTGTTAAACTCGTGTTTAAGTAACACGTGAAAGTTACTATTTATCGGGATAAGTGATATAGTTGATAAATGTAGAAAGTAATATTCTTTGTGTAACATTTTTATATAAAATGTTCGTTTGTTTAAACAATTAATATCTCCTAATCCTTCACAAAGGAAAAATTGGGAAAATTCTAGTTTTTTAAAGTCTCTTACACTATGTCGCTTATTATTTAGTATTTTCTTATTTTGACAAAACTATCTGAAAAATAACTATCCATAAAGTAACTGCAGAAATTCTTTAATGAAATTATTATTTTTAAAGCAATTAGGGTATAAGTTCTGAGAAAATAAAATATTGAATAATACGCGACAAAGAGTAAGAGATTCGAAAAAAAGAGTTTTCTTCACATTTTTGACGAACAGGTTGAAAAGAATAATTGTTGATTGGTTAAATAATTGCAAACTATCTTTGACAAAAAACATCATCCTTAATATACATGAACTGCATCGTCAACAAAAAATAGTAAATTGTCAAGATTTACAAAGAAAAATATTGTTTAAATTAATGAGAATTGTTAAAATAATTAATAAATATGTAAAAATAGATGTATTACTCTTGACGTTTAAAAAATGTATTATTCACTTAAGGAGCATTCAAAGTACTAAAGTTTGCGTAAAATACCAAAAGTTTATAAAAAAGCAACAGAAAAATGTAGCACATTTTATGCATGAAAATTGTACTATGTAAAAATGGTCTGCGACTTTATATAACAGTTCAAGCAAAAAAGATTAATTTTCACCCAAAAATATAATAGTAGATTCTTTAAAAAGATAAATTGTCAACCATGAAAGATTCGTTAGTCAAGAGGGAAAAAAATTCAAGCAAACTTCTTCTACCAACAGGTAGATTTTCTACTCGTAAATATAAATTTTCAAACAATTTTTAATTTTAAAACAAATTTTTAAAGCCTAGGTTTCTGTTTTCATGCAAACGTTCATGACCTTAGATGTGGCATTACAATTTTGCTGATCAAACAAAAAATTCGGAACCTGCATTAAAGCGTTGCAGATTATTTTGATCCAATTTCGGGGTCCAATCGATCAACTAGTTTTTCTGTCTTTGAACATCTTTCTTGTGATTTGTGGTTGATTCTGAACCAATTTATTCAGATTATTGATGCATATTGGATCGAATCTTGAACTCAGTTTCACTATTTAAAAAATTCATTTAACATCGAAATAAAATCTACTTTTTTACGAACCATTTAATTAAAGAACTAAGAGCATAAAAAATCCACTAATCAAAATTATACTTTAAAACGACTTTCTCTCTAAAATCGCTAAAAACAAATGTATAGCAAAAAAGGGAGAAAAAGGAATGACACAACCTCTCACTCTTTCGTTATTGTGTCCCCGGTTTTTGTACTACTAGGGACCAAAATACTTCGAAGCTAATTTAGACTTCATCATCAGGGATCACTTATAGGAAAATAACGTGCATGAAAAATTGGAAAATAAAAAATAGAAAATAATATAAAGAGTTGACTATCGAGAAGAAAGAACAAATTTATCCAATTGATAACCTTATCAAAAAATTTATTATTCTTCGTAAGATACTTTTTTGAATGAAAATTCCTTATTATTTTTTATCGGTCCTTCAATCATATCGATCCCATTTTTTCAATTTTGATCAATTTCTTTAAAAGCCATAGTCCCAAAGAAAAAAAAATTAAAAGAAATACAAAATTAGTGAAAGTAGGTGCCGCGTACCTCCAAAAAGGGTTTCACAGCCTATTAAGACGTAAATAAGACATCAAATCTTCCCCTCCTATACCCATTTATTCTTCCCCTCACACTCATTTATAATCATTTCCCCAACTTACATTTAATTACATTCAATTCACCTAATTCCCTTTCCGTCATTTCCCTACTTCCGTTCCCCTACTTCAACTTTACTCATTTCCCCTCACTTCCTATAATTTCCCAGCCTTTAATTCACACTTCGTTTCTCCCTTCATTGACTTCTTCCTCTTCTACTTCCCACTGTTCTCGCCTTCCCAGACAACCCTCATATTCCCCCACTTACCTTTCCCATCCCTGATTTCCTCTTTCCTTTTCACCTTCGTTTTTAATAATTTCCCCCACCTCTCCTACGCACTCTCACTTTACCTAGTTACCTATCTCCCATTTCTCTACTTGCCTTTCTGTTACTTCACTTTCCTCGTTTTCTATCACTTCCCATAGTTTCCCACTCTGCACTAGACTCTTTGCTCCTCCCTACCCCAATGTCTTCCCTTTTAGTTTCCCCTTTACTGGCTTCCACAGTCTGCAATTTCCTTCCCCATCTTCCCTTACTCATACCTCACTTCCCCACCCTACTCACCCGCATTACTAATAATTTCCCCTACTATCTCTACCCATAGTTCTCCTACTCTCCTTCACTCACTTCCACTCCCGGACAAAGTCCCGCATAGCCCTTATCTCCAATTACTTTGAAACTCCGTAGACTCATTTATTTTGAAGCGCTGATTACGAAAATTATAGTGAAAATTGGCACCAATTTGATTTTCTATTAAAACTTCATTGAAAATATAAAATAATAATAATTTCATCAACAGGTATAGACCTAGTCAAAATATACTTTTCATATCTCTATCAATTTTTTGTACGAGTAATGTTTTTGAGATATTTGATGATAAAGATGAAAATTTCATGCCTAGTCCCTGCCGAAAACGTAAGTATACCTGTGACCAATCACTGCAGTTACATATTTTTACATTCTCATCTAGAGAAGGTATTAGATTTGTGTACAATTTGACCCCCCCCCCCACCCCTGGTTTTTGTCAAATGTCCACGTGTTGTGACACCCTGAACCCAAAAAACAGGTTCTTACGAATGTGTCGGCCTGTATGTCTCTCTGTGTGTACGTCTGTCTGTGAACACGATAACTTTCGAAAGAATTGACAGATTCGATTGGCCTTTGGTATACTCGTTCAGTGTCCTAAACTAAAGGTCAAGTTCGTTGGCCCGCCATTATGGAGGAAAATTAAAAAAATGAGAGGATTTTGAAAATTTTTGAGACCATTTTTTTCAAAATTTGAAAACTATGTGTGCGGACGTTCATAGTACTCTAAAATTAAAACAATGTATCCTAATGACATTTTTCGATCAAATAAAAATTTCCAGAGTTGCAGCATTTTAAAAATCCAAAAAAAAGGAACGAAAAATAAAATTATCAGCCAAACAACGCACTATACGAAAAAAAAGTCAGGAGGAGAAAAATGTTTTTTGCACACCCTACAAGATTGTCGTAAGGACTTTTTGAATTTTGTTAAAAAATCGAAAATTCACATTTTTATTGCACAAAAACTAATAAAAAATAAAAAATTCCATTTTACGGACAAATTATGAAAGATACGACGAATGATGATTCGAAGAAAATTGTGCATTTAAAAAAGATCTACAAATTTGCTGCGAACCATTTTTTGAAAGGATGTGTAGTTTTTGTTTTATTCTTAAAAAATTACACAAGAAGTAAAAAAGTCTGCCAGATAAATGAGCACATTCTCATAAAAACTTTGCTTATTTAATTTCTTTTTCATCTCGTGTATGGTTTTTTAAAAATATTTCATTTTTTTATGTTCTCAGTACTATTTCTAACTATTAACACAATGAAATAACTATAAAAAAACATTATTCATGGCAAATTAATTAACTATTTTTCCCCCTTTTCCAGATAGTTGGAAAAATTCTTTTTGATTGTATAATTTATTAGAAATGTACAGAAATATACGCTTAAGTAAAAAAACTTTCTTCTTCATTTGAAATTATATATATATTTAGCCATTTGCATATGAGGAACATATAACATGAAATGCAAAACGCGCCCAAACTTGCGAGCGAAGCGCCCGATGAGGATGTGTCCACAAAGCGGGAAAATTTTTTTACTCAATTTTATTCACGTGCCTTCAGGAGACTTTAGAAACTGGTAGGGGTTTGACCCCTACCACTTTTTGTTGTTGTGGCCAGACTAGATTCACTTTTTATAGCAGGTTGACTAGGCACCTCATAGTGTTTTTTTTTTGCTCTAAAATATTTTTTGCCAGTTTGTCATTGTGCTTCAGTTTTTTTAGGAGACAATGAAAAAGAATAAGAAATAATATTGATCCCAGACAAAAGCGATCTTTTAGTTTCAATGATCTCGTCACTGATCTCGAGGCCGTGTGAGAAATAAATCCCTGCTGCGCAATTATAAGCCATGCATTTTGGTGGTTCACCATTACACGATCGTTTGGCACGGACAAAGTGCCGTCATTGCCACGGGCGGACGAGAACGCGTCGGAATTCCAGGAATTCTGTCTAGTTCATATTCATTAGCAACGATTATTTATACTAAGGTCGGTGCCGGGCAAAACTGCTTTGAGCGGTTTTGATGATCCTTTATAGGAGATTCAAGACACGAATGAAGTTTTTTTCTGCAAAATTTTGCATCTATGCATATAGAATATAGATAGCATTAAAGACAATAGCTTCCTTACGGGGCCGTCCATAAACTACACTAACAAATTTGGGACATTTTTGACCCACTCGTCCCTCCTCGCTGACGATCGTCGTTTTTTTTATTTACCGCCCTCCCCTCGGAGAGTAACGTAACTATTAAGTATTTTGTTGTTCTCAAGCGGATAGGACAAAATTTAAAAAAATAGCTAAATTTGTAACCAAATAGTTGAATTACCTGTAAAGATGCATTTTTCAACAAATGGTTGAATTTTGAAGATGTGATTGCATTTTCAACCATAAATAATTAAATTTTCGAAAAAAATTTTGTACAAGAAAGTTGAATTTTTAAGTAAAAAGTTATTTTTCAATAAAGTAGTATAATTTTGTACAAAACTTTTAATATGAACAACAAATGGGTGCACAAACGTATAGTAGAATTTTCAACTATAGCGATGAATTTTCAACCAAAAATGAATTTTACAAAGTACTTTAACTTTAAACCAAGTGGTTGATTGTTTAACCCAAAAAATAATTTTTTAAGAATATACATGGATTTAGAACGAAATATTTTAATTTTCAACACAAAATGCAATTGTTACTATTTCAGTTCAAAAGATTAATTTTCAAACAAAACAAGCTAATTTTCAACAAAATATTTTAATTTTTAACTGAAGTTATGTATCTTTAATAAAAAATTAATAAATTTTCAACGAAACGGTTCAAAATTTAACCGCAAAGCTAAATTGTCAAGTAAACAAAATATTACGCAGAATAATTTCAAGAAGATTAATTTTCTACCAAATGTAAATATTTAGCTAAAAATGGAATAGTTAAGTTTTCAGTAAAAAAATTAATTTTTAACCAAAAATAGGTTTGGCAGAGGTGGGAGATTTGAACTAAATTAATTTAAACCAATAAAAAAATCAAACTATTTTTTTAAAAGTTTTTTTTTTCTTGTTTGCATCTCATCTTATTAATTCATCAACTCATCTTAATTTTCAACTAAAAACAAAACAATCTTCAATTAAAAATGTCAATTTTGTTCCCAAAATGCAATGGTTACTTTTTCAGTTCAAAAAATTAATTTTTAAACAAAAAAAGCTAATTTTAAACAAAATAGTTAAAATTTAAACTAAAATTATGAATCTTTAATAAAAAATTAAGCAATGCAATCAAAATATTACGCAGAATAATTTCAAGAAGATTAATTTTCTACCAAAAATTTAGCTAAAAATGGAATAGTTAAGTTTTCAGTAAAAAAATTACGTTTCAACCAAAAATAGGATTGGTAGCAGTAGGAGATTTGAAATAAATTAATTGAAACCAATAAAAAAATCGAACTATTTTATTTAAAGTTCATTTTTCTTGTTTGCATCTCATATTATTTGATTAAAAATTCTGTTTGGTTACAAATTTAATTATGTTGTTGAAAGTGCAATAATTCTGTTAGCAAGTCATCTATTTCAACAAGAATTTCAACTATTTGTTTAAATGTTAAAAAAATGTATTCAAAAATCTTTTTGTTTTGTTTTGAAGTTTCATCATCTTAGTTAATAATTCACTTCTTTGGATAAAAATGTAACTATTTTGGTTGAAAACTCCATTATTTGATTACGAATTAAATTTTATTACTAAAAAAATTAACTATTGCCCTTTCGGTAGAAAGTTAAAAATTTTTTGTGGGAAATTTATCTTGTTGATAGGAAATTTAACAATCTAATTAAAAATTCGTCTTTTTAGTTGAAGTTGAAAATACATTATATATAAGTGGAAAATCCAACTATTTGGTATAATATTCATAAAATTTTTTAAAGTGCGTTTTTGAAGGTGAAAAATTAAGCTTCTTTGTAGAAAATTTATTTTTTTCGTTAAAGGTTACAACTATTTGCTTAAAAATTCATCTTTTTTAGTTGAATTCAGTTGAGTTGAAAATGTGTTCTTTTTTTCTTAAAACTTGATTTTCCTAACAGAAAATTTAACGATTCTATTTTTTTTATAAAAAAACTGATATTTTTTTCAAATTAACTTTTTGTTTAAAAATTAGTTTTTCTTCATGGGAAAGTAACTTTATCATTGTAAACTAATGTTTTCCGGACTAAAAGTCAAAGGATTTTCTAAAACTTTATACGTGCCAAATTCAGCTACTTTATGAAAAAGTTTCTTTTTTTTTTGAAAATTAAACTACTTGGTTAAATGTTAAACTTTGTTGTTGAAAATTCGTCTTATTTGCTTGAAAGTTTAATTATTTGGTTGCTAATGCAACTTTTTTGTTGAAAATTATTCCTTTTTTAAATTAGTTTTTTATGGTTTAAAAGTCATCTCTGTCGGTTGCAAATAAACCTCTTTTGGTTAATAATTTATCTTCTTTGTTAACAGTGTAATATATTTTAGCTTCACATCTTGTGTACAATCCATCTATTTCCGCATTTTTGAGTGTTTTCCTCTGTTTTTTTTGCTAAAGACTATCAAATATTCTTCTGCGACCTGTAATTTTGTCTAATTGAATAAATAATTAACATCAGATGAATGAACAATATAAAAGTAAATCTCTGAAGCACTAGTATTTGCTTAGGAAAAAATTATCATAAAGTTTAGGAATTAGGAAGATTTTGATTTTTCTCGAGCTGTTGCATCATCGTTTGAAGATTAGTCATTACCCACCATGATTGTATGCCTATTAGCTCCATTGACGGTTTTCGTAATTGTACACGAATCCATATTGAAACATTCACTCTCATAGGCATTTCGTTATCTCACACAATAGACATACTAATGAATTTTTTCATGATAGTGTTAAATTAGATCATATTCAAAACAATTGATCTGATTCAATTGCGAAGTGAGTCACTTTTATTTCACAAGTTATCGCACAACAGAGATTTTTTTTTTATCCAGGATGAGTAATAATTATTACTAGCGATGAAATCGCCGGTGTCATCGCTCTGCCGTCGTTCACCGGATGCTCGCATTGTTTCGCAAACTTCTCTCTGTCTCTGCGAAGCTTTGCCTCGCTTTTTACGATTCTTCTTTGAGACTGCATTTTTACTTTGATGCAATGCCTTGCATGAGATGCGTGAAGTCGATGTCGACGCGTCAACGGGCGATGTACTTTCGGCAAAGGAGAGGGACTCCGAACGACATTCTCCGGATGTGAGATCACCGACTTCTTAAAACCTTTCGCTTCGTTTGCGCATCTCACATCAGATTTGCAAGGAGGTGCAATTTCCAAAAGAGTATTTCTGAAAGGCCTTTTGCCCAGAAACTAATTGGATAAGAGGATGATTGATAATGATGATTAAAGTTTCTAGATGTGTAAAAAAAGTCCTTGATGCAAGATTCCAGACAAGAGCGTTTCTCCATGACAAGTACTTATGCTCGCGTTGAAAATTTATTCCGAAAATAATTCAGGCAATGGTGGAATCGTCTGAAGATGCTAACTATTTTCGGAATTTAGAGAATTTAGAGAAAAAAATACTTGGGTAGTCTGCGGAGTTGGTGACTTCATATTGGGATATTCTATCTTCCACTGGATTTTTCAGAGGAGACTTCAAGTTCAAGTGATTCCTTTTAGATTTAAAATCTTGCAAATCCGAGTATTTCGGACACTTTGATTTTATCTTGAGAAAGGTATTCATAAAAATAGTCCTATTATCGACATTATTGTGATATTATAAAAGGTAATAATTTTTAGACCGGACACGAAGCACTGAGTATTATCGAATGTCTCAGGGTGGCCGTAGGTCAGGGAAAAAGCTGGAAATCAGGGAAAAGTTAGAAAGCATTGCATTGGTCAGGCACAGTCAGGGAGAGGTCAGGGATTTTTAAAAAATCTGGCAAGGATAAACAATTTCAAATTTTAAAATTTTACTTCAAAATTATTTTATCCCGTTTATAAAAGATTCTATGTAAAAATTTTACAAGATGAAGATCCTGGTATTTAATTTGTAATGGTCTGTCAAAATCATTTTGTTGAAAATTCGTATTTTTGTTTTTAAAATTCATCTGTTTTCGTAGAATTTTCACCTTTTTTGCAAACAAATGCAACTATTTGTTTGAAAATACTCTTCTTTGTCTAAGAATTGTACTATTTTGTCGAAAATTCGTCTCTTTTAGTTGAATTCGACTGCTTTAAAAATGAGATTAAAATCTTTTTTGGCTGAAATATCTTCTATTACGCTTTTTGTTAAAAATTCATCTTTTTCGGTTGATATTAAGCTACTTGGTTGAAGTTACCACCACTTAATTAAAAAATGACACTTTGTTAAAGATTCTTCATTTTAGTTAAAAATTCATCTCTTTTTTTATTTCTATTTTTTCTCGAATATTAATTCCTGTAATTTAAAATTTAACTATTCCCGTTGAATATTTATCCTTTCAGTTAAAAATCTATGTCTAGGCTTGAAAGTTGAACTATTTTTTTGAAAATTTATATTTTGTTGAAGATTGATCTTTTTGCTTGAAAATGTAACTATTTTGTTAAAAATTTGTTTAGTTGAAATATCAACTATTACATTTTTTTCTGAGCATTAATCTTTGAAGGTCGAATATTGAACAATTTGTTTAAAAATTCCACTTTTTTTTAAAGAGTTTGACCCTGTTTGGAATTGAACTGTTTCGTTGAAAATTCTTTTTTTTTTATTTTAATTTCAAAAACATATTTGGTTTCAAAATTCATCTTTCTTGTTCAAAAATTAATTTTTTTGTTGAAGATGCATCTTTAAGGGTTTATAAAAGTCAACTTTTTTTAAAAAACGTTGAAATTTTAATGTTGAAAATTAAACTATTTGGTTCAATAATAATTTTCTTGTTAAAATTTAATATTTTCTGGTTGAAAATTGAACTGTTTACAAAAAGTCGTCTTTCTGACATAAAAATTTAAATAACTAGGGAAAAATAAAATATTTATTTTTAAATTTAACTGTTTTTTCAAAAATTCATCTTTTTGGCTTCAAAGTTAACCAATTTGATTTGTATTTTTTAACAGAAACTTAATATTCTCATATGAAAGTTCATTCGTCTTGATTAAAAAGTTTGCAATTATATTTTTGCTTGATAATTCGCATTCTTCGATGTACAGTTTTATTATTTGTTTAAAAATCTATTTCATTTGTTGCAAGTTCAACAATTTTGTAGAAAAGTGATCCCTTTTGTTTACAAATGAAACTTTTGTGTTGAAAATTCAACTGTTTTGCTAAAGATGTTTTTTTTTGAATCAAATTCAAACGCTTGATTAAAAATAAACTTTTTTTTTAAAAAATTCATATCTTTCGGTTGAAAATTAAACTGTTATGTAAAAAAGTTCGTCTTATTTATTTTATAAATCAACAATTTGGTTACAATTTTTAGTCATCTTTTTTGGTCGAAAATGTAACTGCTTGGTTTAAAGTTGAAGTAATATGTTAAAAATTCATCTATTTTGTCAAAAAAGTAATTTTTTTGTTAAAGTATCAGGAACTTCAAGCGTTTTAATTTAAATATAATAATAGTATCTACATTAATTTTATTTAAAAGAATTTATTCCTCTATTTTAGAGAAAAATCTCCTTGTTTCCTCTGTTTCTGGAGAATTTTGGTATGTGAAGTCTTTTATTTCTAGAAAAATGATTTCGATATGCTGCTACAGAATTAATTTATTATCCTTGTTTTGTTTCTCGATTGAATATTTAGCAATTGCTGCGCTGTCGACCATGTCCTTCAAATCTACATAAGTAGCAAATAAATCGTTTAGGAAATAATTTAAATTGGTATCATCAAAAATTCAACAAGTACTTCTTACAATGCGTCTTGTTTTCTGATGTCCTAAATTTCTGTTAATCATTCTAGAAAACTGAATCCAAAAAGGTAAAAAAGGTGATAATCCCTGTTAAAGACACAACTTAAAGTAGTACCACGCGCAAACTCGACTTGGTGCAGTAATAAAAATAGGCATAAAATCTCTCCAGTTTCCCTTGCTAATTGGACTCTTCCTAAGATTCTAGATTTTATCTCCTACAATTTTGAAGCAAAGTACGAATCTATATCAAATGACAAGGTTCACCATCTCTCCGTAATGAAACACTCCGAATGTAATTTTGTCACCAAGAATCATCGTTTCCTTTGTTACGACCTCGGAATTGTGGCCTTAACCCGAGACGACAGTTCACTGGATTTGAAAGTGCAGTCTCGATTCATCTTTGGGGACCTTGCTGGGCTCCTAACCCTGAGATGCACAGGTCTCTGGCACGAGCCTTACATCCTTCTCCTGATTCGAAGTTGGAGTGCAAGAAAAAGAGAATCATGCGAAATGGGTCGAGGAATGGGGGAGGCAGGGGTAGACGAGGGAGAGGATATTTATAAATATGCAGCGATATACTCGTCGGACCTTCGCCTCGACTACGCGAGCTAAAGCGGGGAATCAGGGGAATGGCGGAGAACTCTCGAGTCGGATGAAGTTCACCCGGCGTTCCGTCCGGCGCATCGGCTCAGACGCACTCAGCGCATACACAAGGTCACCGGCCACCGCTCCAATGGTACTAACCTCCATTTTCCCCTCTGCTCCACAATCCTTACCTCTTACCAAATCCCCTCAACGCCTTCCTGCATCAACCTCCCTGTGAAACCACTCATTCCATTTCCCATCCCACAACTTTTACTGGGTCTCTTCGTCCCTTCAACACAACACCACTCGCCTTCATCTCGTTCATCGGGTGTAACACACCCGACAGACTATAAAATCGAGTATAAGCTTGCCTATTACGTCCTACCGACACTTACGCTGCATGTTAGCCAACCCTAACTGTGCGCAGGGAGTGCACCGATTATGCAACTCTAGTTGCGCTGGCTAGGTTCTTGTGTCATGGTATACGCATAGGTATTTGTATGCACGAGTACTCTCGTCAAGTCACGCCTTTGTACCACGATAATTCACATTTAGGGCCATGCAATTGATGAGTCAATCTTCCTTGTCATTGATCCCGCTCAAAAGCTAATTAGATTTATGGGTGTTTTATGCTAATGACGTGCGGTAATTGTGTTTGGAGTTGTCTGTTTGATATCCGTGATCGGATTTGAAACTCTCTTCATGAAAACATTCTTGCGCGAAGGGATTCCGTGTGGGAAAATTTCACGATACCATGTTGGGAATAAAAGGATTTCAGGATAGACACGAGATCCTCCATTTTTTTCAATCTCTTTTTCAAACTAATTCTTTGCCGATTATTTACGATACCCTCTTTTATTTATCTCTCTTTATTTCTCCCAAACCCGTTTTAATCTTTTTCAATCCTGTATTCCTAATCCCACATTATCCTTCATCCATCCATGCTTTTTGCAGGTTTATTTTTCACAATGCCTATCTATTGCATTCTTTTTATCTCAGGTTATCCTTTGTTTATTCGTCTTTCCACTTGATATTTTTATATCTTTTTTGCATAATATTTTTATTTCTATATTTTTCAATCACTTCTTCTTCATCCCTAGTCTATCAACGTTAATTTTGTTCAAATTTCTTTTTCGATATAATTTGATGAGTTTTTTAAAGTTCCTTTTTTCTATTTAATTATTTGATTAATATTTCTTGTCCATCTTGAACTATGGACATGTATAGGTAGGTTTTGGATGACACGCCTTAACTGTAATAACCAGACTTAATAACGAATATGTAAATTATTATCAACACGTTTTTGCAAGATAAAATTAATGCAACATTTTTAAGCATTGAGGACTGTTAAAATAATTCCCCACATTCATCAATAATGATAATATTAAAGAAATGTATTCAATAGAATTTTTGTTATACTAGAAAATATAAACATTCTTTAAATAAATTACGATATCGTCTTTCCACGGATCATAATAATATGCTACATTTACAATATTACACAATAAATTAATTAAAAAAAGATAGAGGATTATGAAAATTTAAAAGTGTTCCATATTTTGAAGTAAATATTCAACTTTTACAATAATTTAAATTTTAAAGAACTAAATTTAAAATAAATGTATCTGAAAAAGTTGAGAAAAGAAAACAATGTTTACAAAAGCAAATTCTTTGAATATCCGATAGCTTTGAAAGTAGGATACACCTGAATAAGAAACTAAAAAAAAATATATTTATTTTGACATTTTTAAACGGTTTTCCATTTTCAAGCTTTAACATAAGCCTCTTAATTATTGACCTTTTTTATTGGAGAGCTAAAGTTTACAAAAGATCTCACTGAAAATTAACTAACGATTTTTCCAAAATATATTAAGAAAGAAATATTAAATTTTGCTCATTTTCAATTTATATTCCTAAAAATTTGGATAAGCTTCAATTAGAAACCCTTAAAAATCAACTTCGCAAAAAATCAAATAAGGTCTTCTTTAATATTAAAATTTTCAACGCAGAAAAAACTCAAATTGTTTTTATACTTGACTGAACTGTTTCATACTTAACTTTGGCTTCTAATTCATTATTCAATTGTAATTTTTTTGAAATGGCCTTTTAAAAGTTAGCCATATTCCATTTCTTTAAGTATGAAAGTATTATTGAGAATTTTTCCAAACTATAGAAATCTTATAAATTTGAAAAATTTTCAATAATACTTTCATACTTAAAGAAATGGAAAATTTTTTGTATTAAGTAGTTGAATTTTTAATTAAAAAAATCAATTTTTTTACAAAAAAAACGAATTCTTAACCAAATTCATAAAATTTTAACGAAAAAAATTGAATTTACCATAAAAAAGATTGATTTTCCACCCAAAAATTTAAATTATCGACAAAATACATACATTTTCAACTAAATAGTTTAATTTTAAACCAAAAAGCTAAATTTTTTACCAGAGAAGAGAAATTTTAAACAAATTGTGTAAATATTAAACAAATTGTTATATTTTCATTTAAAAAATTTAACTTTTAAGCAAATCAAACAAGTTTTGAACAAAGCAGTTACATTTTTAGACTAAGAAGATGAATTTTTAATGAATTGTGTAATGTTTTAAATTTTAACCAAAAAGTACTTTTATTTTAAATTAGTAACAGCTGAGTTTAAACAAAAAATTCAATTTTTCAACCAAATGCTTGAATGCTCAACTTGAACATATTAATTTTCAAACAAAAAGTTACATTTTTAACAAACAAAAATTGATTTTTATATCGAATGAAAATGGCGTTTTAACAAAATACATAAATTTACAAACAAGTAGTTGAATTTGCAACTAAAAATGATACATTTTATACAGAAAATAGAATAGCCAAATATTTATTTAAAATAATTTTTATCAGGAAGATGTTTTCAACGAAAAATGTAATAGATAATATTTCAAGCGAAAAAATTTAATTTTTAAATTTGTAACATATGTATTTAATAAAAAACACAATTTATCAAGAAAACAGTTCAATAATCAATTAAAATAGATTATTTTTAAATCAGACAAATGCATATTTAACCAAAAAGGTTAAATTTCCACAAAAAAGGTAATGTTTTAACAAAGTACACAAAATTGCAACCAAGTAATTAAATATTTTATAACCAAATAGTCGAGTTTTCAACCAAGTAGTTGAATTTTAAACAAAAGTAATACATTTTCTACCCAAAATGGAATACTTGAATTTTTATTCAAAAATATTAGTTTTTAAACAAAATTAAAAACCAATTTTTAAGTAAAATAGTTGGGTTTTTATCCAAATATTTCATTGCAAAGCAAATATATTGGTATCTTAAATAGGGTGAGGGGGAGTTTAAGAAATTCAGAAAAACACCATACGGGTTTTGACTATATACCCGCCCCCCACCCCCCCCCCCCCCCCCCCCCCCGCCCCCCCCGCCCCCCCC
>JAAAKG020200254.1:0-23635 GCA_010014905.2 Druon quercuslanigerum | reverse complement strand
CGGTTTTTTATGTAAGTGGTATGGAATGGAAGTCATGTAAACCCTTAGGGGACACATTATGAATAAAGAAGAAAAAAATTTCACATTTATTCGAAAAGATTTCCAAGATTTACAAATATTTTTTAATCTTTCAAAAGATTTCAACGATTTTAAATAATTTAAGAATTTTTCTAAATTTTTATACTTATTTGTAAAGATTTCAAAGATTTGACAAAGATTCCATAGATTCATGACGGTGTTAAAAGATTTAACAAGATTTTAGAATACTTCAAAAGCATCACAATGCTTCACAATATTTTTAAAGACTCTAAAATATTTTTAATTATTCGAAAAGAATTGAAATTTCCAAAGGAGTTCACAATATTTGAAAATATTTCCAAAAGTTTTTAAAAATATTTAATAAGATAAAAAAGATTTCAGAAGATTAAAAAAATGTCTCATTAATTCGAAAACATTTGAAACATTTGACGAAGATTTCTGAGATTTGAAAAGATTTTCAAATATTTCAAAACTTTTCAGAATATTTCAAAAATTTAAAAAGCTTTCAACAATTTCACAAATATTTAAATGGATTAAAAAAGTTTCCAAAATTACACAATAATTTGAAAAGATTTAAAAAACTTCACAAGGATTTCAGATTTTTTTTTAAACCTTCACAACTATTATAAAAGATTGCAAGAAATTTCTGAAAATTAAACGGATATTTAAAAATATTACAAAATCTTCTTCAAAATTCTAAGATTTTAAAAGAATACAAAAGATTTCAAATAATTTTAAACTATTTAAAAAAGATTTAAAAAGATTTCACAATGATTCGAAAATATTTCAGAGATTTTGAAAGATTTCAGAAGATTTTAAAGATTTCAAAAATGTCACATTGAGTCTAAAAAAATTCAAGGATTTGAAAATACTTTAAATGATTTAAACATAATTAAAGTATTAAAAAGATTTCACAGTGATACGAAAATATTTCAGAAATTGCAAAAGATTTCAGAAGATTTCACAATATTTTAAAACATTTAAAAATATTTCAGAAGATTTCAGAAGATAAAAAAAAATTCACATTTATTCAAAAAGATTTCCAAGATTGACAAATATTTTTTAATATTTTAAAAGATTTCAATGATTTTAAAGGATTTAAGAATATTTCTAAATTTTTACATTGATTTCTAAAGATTTCAAAGATTTGGCAAATATTTCATTAATTCATAAAGATATTAAAAGATTTTAGAAGATTTCAAAAATGTCACATTTATTCGAAACAAATTCAAGGATTTGAAAATACTTCAAATGATTTAAACAGAATTTAAATTTCCAAAGGAGTGCAGAATATTTGAAAATATTTTTACAAGGCTTTAAAAATATTTAATAAGCTTTAAAAAGATTTCAGAAGACTTCAAAAATGTCCAATTAATTCGAAAACATTTAAAACATTTAACAAAGATTTCTTTGATTAAAAAATATTTTCAAATATTTTAAAACATTTCAGAATAATTAAAAGATTTCAAAAGCTTTTAACCATTTCACAAAGATTTAAATAGATTGCAAAAAGTTTACAAAATTACACAATAATTCTTAAGTATTTAAAAATTTCAGAACATTCAAAAACTTTAAAGAATTCCTACTGATTTTAAGTCATTTTACAAAAAATTTGGAAAGATATTACAAGGATTAAAAAATATCTAAAATATTCCAAGAAATTCAAAAAGGTGTCACATTTTTTTTAAACTTCACAAATATTTTAAAAGAAAAAATTTCGGAAAATTTGAAAGATTTCAAAAGTTTTTAACCATTTAAAATTTAAAAGAATTCATAATCATTTTAAATCATTTTATAAACAATTTTAAAGTATATTACAAGGATTAAAAAATATTTCGACTATTTAAAAATATTTGAAAAATTTCAAGAAAATTCTAAGATTTTAAGAGAATACAAAAGATTTCAAATCGTTTCAAACTATTTAACAAAGATTTAAAATATAATAAAAAAATTAAAATCAAAATTATATAAAAAAAAAATTTGAATAGATTTAAAGAAACTCAAAAGATTTGGAAATATATTAGAAGATTGCAAGATACTTTCAAACATTTCAAAACACTGCGGAAGATTTTAATTATTTTAAATATTTAAAAACAGTTAAAAACAGGTACGAAGATTTAATAGATTCCAGTAATATCTGAATGGTTTATAAAAATATTTCAACGATTTTAAAAGATTGCAAAATATTTCAAAATTTGTAAACATTTCAAAGATTCAAAAATACATTAAATGATTTCAAAAGAATTTAAATTTCCAAAGGAATTCGGAATATTTGAAAATATTTCTAAAAGTTTTCAAAAATATTTAATAACATTTAAAACGATTTCAGAAGATTTAAAAAATGCCGCAATAATTTGAAAACATTTAAAACATTGAACAAAGATTTTTTAGATTATTAAATATTTTCAAATATTTCAAATCTTTTCAGAATATTTAAAAGATTTCAAAAGTCAAATAGATTTCAGAAGATTGCAATATATTAGAAAAAAATTAAAAATATTTTAGAAGACTTCAGAAGATTACAAAAAATTCACATTTATTTACAAAGACTTTCAAGAGTCGCAGATATTTTTAAATATTTCAAAAGATTTCAACGATTTTAAAGGTTTGCAGAATATTTCGAAATTTTTAGATTGATTTGTAAAAATTCCAAAGATTTGACAAGATTTCATAGATTTGAAAAGATATTAAAAGATTTCTTAAGATTTAAGAACATTTCAAAAATGTCACCCTGATTCGAAAAAATGTGAAAGATTCGAAAATACTCTGAATAAGTTCAAAAGAATTTAAATTTCCAAAGGAGTTCAGAACATTTGAAAATATTTCTAAAATTTTTAAAAATATTTAATAAGATTTAAAAAAAGATTTTAGAAGATTTCAAAAATGCCGCATTAATTCGAAAACATTAAAAAAGTTTACCAAATATTTCTTAAATTAAAAAATATTTTCAAATATTTCAAAACATTTCAGAATATTTTAAAGATTTCAGAAGTTTTTAACCATTTCACAAATATTTAAATAGATTGCAAAAAGTTTCCAAAATTACACAATAATTCTAAAGTATTTAAAGATTTCAGAAAATTAAAAAATTTGAAAGAATTCATAAAGATTTTAAATCATTTTACAAAATTTTTAAAAATGCATTACAAGGATTAAAAAATATTTCAAAAAAATTTACAAGGATGTAAATTTTTTTTAAAACTTCACAAATATTTTAAAAGATTGCAAAAAATTTTCGAAAATTGTACAGATATTGGAAAATATTTCAACATTTTCATGAATATTCTAAAATTTGAAAATATTTCAGAGATTTCAAAAGATTTTAGAAGATTTGAAAGATTTTTAATTTTAGTAGAAATTCGTAAACACTTTATATACTTTATTTTTTAAGCTCTAATAACGCGGGGACTAAAAAAGTCCACTTAAAAAAAAACCTACGAAAAATTCTTGAGTTACACGGATATTATTGAATTTTTAAAGGGAATATCCAAGATTTTCAGTAAATTAAAAACGTTTAAAAAATATTGCACAAAAAATATTTCACAAAAATTTCAAAGATTCCAAGAATTTTTAAACATTTTAAAGAAATTCGAAAAGATTTGAAAATATTCTAAATAATTTTACAAAAATTTCAATTTTTTTTTTAAATTTTACAAATATTTTAAAAGATTGCAAAACAGTTCTGAAAATTATACGACTATTTGAAAATGCTTCAAAAATTTCAAAATAATTCTAAGATTTTAAAAGAATAAAAAAGATTTAAAATTGTTTCAAACTATTTAACAAAGATTTAGAAAGATTTCACAACGATTCAGGTTGAAAGAATTGAAAGATTTTCAATTTTAGTAGAAACTCTCAAAGACTTTATAAAAAAATATTTCAGGAGATTTCAAGAAATACAAAAGATTTGGTAAGATATTAGAACAATGCAAAATACTTTCAAATATTTCAAAACACTACAGAAGATATTAATTATTTTTCATATTTAAAAACAGCTAAAACCAGGTAAGAAGAATTAAGAGATTCCAATAAGGTCTGAAAGGTTTATAAAGACTTTTCACAAATTTCAAAATATGAGAGATAATAATAATAATAATAATCCTAAAAAATATAAAACAATGTTCCAACAAATTTACAAGATTTCAAATCTGCAAAAGATTTGACTAGAATGACAAATATTTTAAAACATATAAAAATATTTCAGAAGATTAAAAAAAATTTACATTTATTCAAAAAGATTTCCAAGATTCACAAACTATTTAACAAACTATTTAAAAAAAGATTTAAAAAGATTTTACAATGATTAAAACATATTTAAGAGATTTTCAAAGATTTCCGAAGATTTTAAAGATTATCAGTTATAGTAGATATTTTTAAAGGTTGCATAAGATATCAGAAGATTTCATAAAAATTTGAATAGATCCTAAGAAACAAAAAAGATTTGGAAAGATATTAGAAGCTTTCAAGACACTTTCAAAAATTTCAAAATACTAGAGAAGATTTTAATTATTTTAAAGATTTCAAAACAATTAAAAAGGTGTAAGAAGAATTAAAAGGTTCCAATAAGATCTAAAAGGTGTTAAAAAGACTTTTAACAAACTTCAAAATACGAGAGATAATAATAATAACCATAATAAATACGAAACAATATGTCAACGATTTCAAAATATTTTCAAAATCTCTAAAAGATTTCAGAAGATTGCAGCGTATTTTAAAACATTTACTAATATTTATTCGAAAAGATTTTCAAGATTCGAAAATATTTTTGAAATTTCAAAAAATGTCAACGAGTTTAAAGGATTTCAGAATATTTCGAAATTTCTAAAGATTTCAAAGATTCATAAAGATATTAAAATATTTAACAAGATTTTGGAAGATTAAAAAAATGTCACACTGAGTCGGAAACATTTACCAGAGATTTATCAAAGATTTCTTAAATTAAAAATATTTTTAAATATTTCGAAAAATTTCAGAATAATTAAAAGATTTCAAAAGTTTTCAACCATTTCACAAAGATTTAAATAGATTGCAAAAAGTTTCAAAAATTACACAATTATTATTAAATATTAAAGAATTACAGAAAAGTTGAAATTTTAAAAGAATTTATAAAGATTTTAAATCATTTTACAAAAATTTTGAAAAGATATTACAAGGATTAAAAAATATTTAAAATATTGCAAAAAATGTATTTAATTGTTTAAAATAATATAATATTAAAATATTTTGAAAGGTTGCCTAAGATATCAGAAGATTTCGAAAGACATTAGAAGATTTCAAGACACTTTTAAACATATCAAAATTCAACAAGAATTAAGAGATTCCAATAATATCTGAAAGTTTTATACAGACTTTTCACAAATTACAAATTATGAGGGATAATAATAATCGTAATAAATATGAAAAAATATTTCAACGATTTCAAAATATTTCAGAAGATTGCACAATATTTTAAAACATTTAAAAATATTTCAGAAGATTTCGAAGGGTGAAAAAATCACACTTATTCATTAATATTTCACAAGATTTTAGAACATTTCAAAAATTTCATAATAATTCAAAAAAATTTCAAAGATTCAAAAATACTTTAAGTCTGTTCAAAAGAATTTAACTTTCCAAAAGAGTTCAGAATATGCGAAAATATTTCTAAAAGTTTTTAAAAATATTTAGTAAGATTTAAAAAGATTTCAGAAAATATCAAAAATGTCTCATTAATTCGAAAAAATTACAAAAATTCAACAAAGATTTCTTAGAATAAAAAATATTTTTAAATATTTCAAAACATTTCAGAATAACTAAAAGATTTCAAAAGTTTTCAACTATTTCACAAAGATTTAAATAGGTTGCAAAAACGTTCAAGAATTACACAAATATTCTTAAGTATTTAAAAATTTCAAAACGGTCAAAATTTAAAAGAATTCATAAAGATTTTAAATCGTTTTACAAACATCTTTAAAAGATCAGAAGATTTTACAAGAATCTGAACAGATTTCACAGATTTCAAAATGTGTAAAAATATTTTAGAAGAATTAAAGATACTTCCAAACATTTCAAAATACTTCCGAAGATTTTAATTATTTTAAAGATTTAAAAATATTCAAGAAGAGTTCAGAGATTTCGCAAAGAGTTAAAAGGTTTCAGTAAGACTTTTAAGATTAAAAATATGATAGTAATAATAATCTGAAAATTAATTTTTAAAATATTGCAATAATTTCAAAGGATTTTAAATTTCCAAATGATTTAAGGAGATTTCGAAACACTTCCAAACATTTCCAAATATTTCAGAAGATTTCAAACATTTCAAAAGAATAAAAAGATTTCAAAAATTTGAAATTGGTTTAAAAAGATTTCACACAATTAAAAATATTGTTATTTCAAATTTGTACGAGATTTCAAAATATTTCAAAACCTTTCTAAAACTCTTTAAAAGATTTAAAAATATTTCAACGATTTCAAAATATTAAAGAATATTTAGAAAAATTCACATTAATTCGAAACGATTTTTGAAGATTTCGAACTTTTGAAAAGACGTGACAAGAATTTAGAAAAAATTTCAAAAAAACTTCACATTCATTCAAAAAGAATTAAAAGATTTTACAAAGACTTTAACAGTTTCGAAAGATTTCCAACTAGTTCAAAATATTTCAGCAAAGTAGAAATATTTCAAAAGATTGCAAAGCATTTCAGAAGGTTTCAAAGAATAAACAAAAATTCAGACTTTATTAATATTTCAAAGATTTCACAGAATTTTTAAATTTTTGATAAAGGTTTAAAAGTGTTTTAAAAAAATTGAGAAAGATTCTGTAGATCTAAGAAGATGCCAAACGATTACGGAAGATTTCAAAGATTTTACAAGACGTCAAAAGATTTCAGAAACTTTGTAAAACTTTTAAGGAACGTCATAGAGATTTCAAAACATTTTAACACATTGAAAAAGACTACAAACCATTTTAAGCATGTTAAAAGATTGCTAAATACTTTAGAAGATTTTAAAGATTTAACAAAAATTTTAAAGAATTTTAAAAATTTCAAAGATTTCGCAAGGTTTTAAAGGTCTTACAAAAGTTTAAAAGGATTTAATAACACTTTTAAACGATGTCAAATAATTTTAGAAGATTGCAGAAGATTTTAAGGATTCAAAATAAATCTTACCAAGGATAAAACAAATTTTGAAGATTTAAAAAAAAAGATTACAAAATATTTCCGCCGATTTCAAAGATTTAAAAACAGTTTTCATTAAAATTCACAAAACTTTTTAATATTTCACAAAGATTAAAAAAATTTCACAAATATTTCAAAACATGTCGAAACAATTTATAAGATTTCACAAAGGTTTAAAAAATTTCAAAGCGTTTGATAGATTTCACAAGGGTTTCAAAAACTTCAAAAAGCTAACAGGGATTAAAAAAGCTTTAAAAATATTTCAAAACATTTCAAAACATAAAAAAGATGTCAGTCAAAAAGATTTTAATAATTTATCAAAAGTTTTAGGATTTTAAATAAATGTCCATAGATTTAAAGATTTAAAAAGAATGAAAAGCGATATAAAAATATTTCAGGCGATTTCAAAGATTTCAAAACAGGTTTCAAAGAAATTCACGAAACCTTGAAAGATTTCACAAAGATTTCAAAATTTTAACAAATATTTTTAAATATTTCAAGGAACTTATAAGATTTCGCAATCGTTTTAAATATTTTAAAAGGTTTGATGGATTTCACAAGGACTTCAAAGACTTCAAGAACCTAAAAATGATTGAAAAAGACATTAAAATATTTTAAAACATTTTAAAACATATAGTAAGATGTCAGTTTCAGAAGATTTCGATAATTGACAAAAAATGGTAAGATTTCAAAGAAAAATGATGAAAAAAATGATTTTAACGATTGCAGAAGATTTCTAAAGATTTCAAATGATTTCAAGAAATTTTAAAAATTTCAAAAAAGATTTCAAAGAAATTGTCAAACCCTTTAACGTTTTAATAAATATTTGAACAATTTCACAAATACTTCAAAGGATTGCAAACAATTTGTAATATTTCACATTGGTTTTAAAAGTTTTTAAAGATTTTAGAGATATTATAAGAATTTCAAAGATTTAAAGGATTGCACAAACATTTTAAGATTTCCGAAATATTTTAAAGATTTCAAAATTTATCACAAAGATTTCAAAAATACCAAAAAAAAATTTAAGACTTCAAAGTAATCTCCAAAACTTTTAAAAGATGTTAAGAAGAATCGAAAAGATTTTGAAGATTTAAAAAAAGTTATATAGATTACAAAATAATTAGGGTGATTTTAAAGATTTCACATAGATTTCTAAGTAATTCTGAAAGCCTTTAAAGATTTCAAAAAGATATAGAAATTTTCACAAAAATTTCAAGAGATTGCAAATAACAAATAATATCTGGAAATTGTGTCCAAAATTTCAAAAGACTTTAGAGATTTTATAAGAATTTCAAAGATTTCAAAAAGCTAACAAAGATTAAAAAAGATTTTAAAACATTTCAAAACATTTTGAAACATATAGGAAGATGTCAATTGCAGAAAATTTCAAGAATTGAACCAAAATTTCAGAGAATTCAGAAATATTTTAAAGATTTCAAAATTTATTACAAAGATTTAAATAATTTAAGAAAAATATTTAGATTTCGAAGAAGTTTCCAAAGCTTTTAAAAGTTTTCACAAAGATTCGAAAAGATTTTGAAGATTTAAAAAGAGGTATATAGATTACAAATTAATCCATGCGATTTCAAAGATTTCACAAAGATTTCAAAAGATTGCAAACAGTTTGAAAGATTTCACAATGTTTTTCAAAATTTTAAAAAGATTCATAGATTTTATAAGGATTTTAATGGCTTCATCATGATTATGAAGATTAAATAAAAAAATTTATGACAAAAACATTTGAAAACATTTATAAAGATGTCAGTTTTAGAAGATTTCAAGAAATGCAAAATTATTTTAAAGATTTCAGAAATAAATAAATCTCCAAAGGTTTTAGAAGAGACCACAAAAGATGGAAATAATTTTTAAGTTTGCAGAATATATTGCAGATTTTAAAAGATTTGAAAGAAATTCACAAATATTTCAAAAGATTTCAAACAATTGATAATATTTGGAGATCATTTCAAAAATTTAAAAAGACTTCAGGGATCTTATAAGGATTTCAAAAATTTCAACAAGCTAACAATAATTAAAAAATATTTTAAAAGATTTTAAAACTTATAAAAAGATGTCAGTTTCAAAAAATTTCAAGGACTGCACAAAAATTTCAGAGATTTCAGAAATATCTTAAACATTTCAAAAGTTATTACGAAGATTTCAAAGAAATCTCCAAAGATTTAAAAAGTTGTCACGAAGATTTTACAATGGTTTAAAAAAATGTCTCAATGCTTCAGAAGATTTCACACGGATTTAAAATTTTTTTAAAGATATTTCAAATAATCCCAAATTTTAAAATATTAAAAATGACAACACAAAGATGTAATGCAGGATTTTTCAATAAATTTCGAGAAGCATAAACTCTTCGGCATCATAGAAATTAAAAAATTTGCCTAAAAATACTAAAATAATATTTTAGAATTTGAAATATGAAAAATAAAATTTTTAATTTAAAATGAGCTGCTATCAATATGAGTTGGATAAATCGACAAATCATTATTAAAAAAGTTATGTCCAACGGTTAGAAAATTCTTTTTTTGTATCTTAGATTTCAATAAAGAAAAATTTATAATAATGGTCAAATCGTTGAAGAGTGTTCTACAATCCATGAAAATTTACTGCATCGATAAAATTATTTTGAAAACCTTCAGAATGCTGGAAAATGATCTATTTTAGACTTTCCTCGAATTTTAAACAATGTTCCATATAATTTTACGATTTGTTACAATATTTGAAGAATGTGCCAAAATATTTAAAAATGCTCAAATACAGTGAATTCTAGAATATTATAGAATTGTTTAAAATCTTCTAGAAAATTTGGAAAGCTTCCAACCTATTTTAAAATAATTTACGATACCATCTGCGAACATGGAGAATGTTTCGAAATTTCAAATATACAATAATTTATTATAGAAATTTTAATAAAAATGGCAAGCTGGAAATTACAGCTGCCGGAAATAGACTATGAGTAACATTTCGAGAAGGTTTACTCATAATAAAGGATATTTTTTTTTGTAAATTGTGTATTCCCACTAAATTTTTTGATTCAAATGCAATATTTTACTGTATTTTTGAATGAGGAAAATTTCAAGACTAGGTGAGGGTTTTCACACTTTTTTAAATTCGGCAGCACCATTAATAAAAATGTTAGAAATTGAGTAAGTTCCTATTTAAAATATCTCAAAACTGTTACTCTATTAATTTTCATGATTTTTCCACGGTTTCGAAATATATATCCTATATAAT
The DNA here is from genome assembly GCA_010014905.2 of Druon quercuslanigerum. Classification (NCBI taxonomy): domain Eukaryota; kingdom Metazoa; phylum Arthropoda; class Insecta; order Hymenoptera; family Cynipidae; genus Druon; species Druon quercuslanigerum. The sequence continues at coordinate 13,192 of JAAAKG020200254.1, read as the reverse complement.
GATTTTCTAAAGTAAAAGAATTGTGAGAGCATACTTTTTTTATTATAGCGTGTTTTTTTAAAAGAACTACTTTTTTTATTTGCAACGAAATCGGTGTCATTTTTTTAATTTTTAATATTTTAAAAATACTACAATCACAAAAAAAGTTTTGTTTTAAAAATTTTGTTGCAAACTCTGCATAAAAAGTGCTTTCATGCTAAAACGACCTCACATAGCAAATCGATACCTTCGTGATAAAAAAAATGAACTCGGGACAAACACTCTGTTATTTTTAATTGGCCCCTTGTTTTCTAAAATCTCTGAATTCACAGAATAAATACAATCCGCAGAATTGTTTTAATTCACAGAAGTCTCTGAAAAATATCTTTATTCACAGAATTATCTTAAATTCCAGAATAATCTGAAATTCAAGAATTTTCTGAAATTACAGAATTCTCTGGATTCTCTGAAATATCTGAATTCATAGAAAAAGTCTGAATTATCAGAATCCTCTTTATTCATGGAATTATCTTCATAAACAGAATTGTTTGAATTCACAGAATTTTCTGAATTCACAGAATTATCTCAGTTCTCCAAATTATCTGCATTCATAGAATTATGTTAAATTCCAGAATTTTCTAAATTCCACGAATTATCTAAATTCACAAAATTATATAAAGTCACAGAATGCTCTGAAATTCAAGAATTTTCCCCATTTACCGAATTATCTGGATTCTCTGAAATATCTGAATACATAGAAAAACTCTGAATTCTTAGAATTCTCTTCATTACCGAAATTATCTTTATTATCAGAATTTTCTGAATTCACAGAATTTTTTGAATTGAAAGATTTTTCTCAATTCACAGAATTATTTGAATTCATTCACAGAATTATTTTAATTCACAGAATTATCTCAAATTTCAAAATTATCTGCATTCACAGAGTTATCTTAAATTTCAGAATTATCTAAATTCACAAAATTATATAAACTCTCAGAATAATCTGAAATTCAGGAATTTTCTCAATTTACAGAATTCTCTGGATTCTTTGAAATCTCTGAATTTATAGAAAAACTTTGAATTTTTAGAATTTTTTCAATTCACATACTTTTCTGAATTCACAGAATTATTTGAATTTATGGGATTATTCTTATTCACAGAATTATCTCACTTCCCAAAATTATCCACATTCACAGAATTATCTTAAATTCCACTATTTTATGAATTCAACGAACTATTAAATTCATAAAATTATATAAACTCGCAGAATACTCTGAAATTCAAGAATTTTTGCAATTTACAGAATTCTTTGGATTCTTTGAAATATCTGAATTCATAGAAAAACTCTGAATTCTTAGAATTTTTTTTATTCATGGAATTATCTTCATTACCTGAATTTTCTGAATTCACAGAATTATTTGAATTTATGGGATTATTCTTATTCACAGAATTATCTCACTTCCCAAAATTATCTACATTCACAGAATGCTCTGAAATTCAAGAATTTTCTCAATTTACAGAATTATCTGGATTCTCTGAAATATCCGAATTCATAGAAAAACTCTAAATTCTTAGAATTCACGGAATTATCTTTATTACCAGAATTTTCTGAATTCACAGAATTTTTTGAATTGACACAATTTTCTGAATTCACAGAATTATTTGAATTCATGGGATTATCCTAATTCACAGAATTATCTCAATTCGCGAAATTATCTGCATTCAAAGAATTGTCTTAAATTCCAGAATTTCCTGAAATTCCAGAATTTTCTAATTTCCACGAATTATCTAAATTCACAAAATTATATAAACTCGCAGAATGCTCTGAAATTCAAGAATTTTCTTAATGTACAGAATTCTCTGGATTCTCTGAAATATCTGAATTTATAGAAAAACTCTGAATTCTCAGAATCCTCTTCATTCATGGAATTATCTTTATAACCAGCATTTTCTGAATTCACAAAATTTTTTAAATTCACAGAATTATTTGAATTTATGGGATTATCTTAATTCACCGAATTATCTTAATTCACAGAATTATCTCAATTCTCAAAATTATCTGCATTCACAGAATTATCTAAAATTCTAGAATTTTCTGAATTATCGAAATTCATAATATTATATAAACTCGCAGAATAATCTGAAATTCAAGAATTTTCTCATTTTACAGAATTCTCTGGATTCTCTGAAATATCTGAATTCATAGAAAAAGTCTGAATTCTCAGAATCCTCTTCACTCATGGAATTATCTTTACAACCAGAATTTTCTGAATTCACAGAATTTTTTGAAGTCATGGGATTATCCTAATTCACAGAATTATCTTAAATTCTAGATTTTTCTGAATTCTGCAAATGATCTAAATTCATAATATTATATGAACTCTCAGAATAATCTGAAATACAAGAATTTTCTCAATTTACAGAATTCTCTGGATTCTCTGAAATATCTGAATTCATAGAAAAACTCTGAATTCTTAGAATTCTCTTAATTTCCGGAATTATCTTCATTGCCAGAATTTTTGTATTCATAAAATTATTTGAATTAATGGAATTATACTAATTTACAGAATTATCAGGATTTACAGTCTTATCTGTGGATTCTGAGAATTATACAATTTACTTGAGTCCTTTGAACCCAAATATGAGTTGGAGTATGAGTGTACCAAGTATGAGTGACCCTGAGTTCCTTATATTCTCCAAATTTTTTTAATTCTATGAATTTTTAAAATTATTTGAATTCTTTGAATATCTTTATTCCCCTAAATTCAAAAAATTCATATTCTATGGATTTCTTCTCAGAATGTCCTTCGATCCAATTAATGTAGTTTATGAAGATTATTTAGAGAATTCGGAGAATTTTAGGAATTTATTTAATTCAGAGAATTAACAAATTCCTCTAATTGTCTAAATTCCTTGATTTCTCTGATTTCAATTAATTCTCTGAATTCGCTAATTTTTCTCTGAATTTCCTTCACGGCTATTAGTTTTTTAAATTCTGCGAATTTCTGAAATTCACTTTTTTCCTTGGATTCTCTTACTTCCTTGAATTCTCTTATTTATTTGAATTCTCTTCGTTCTCTAAATTTTTCGAATTCATTGAATACCTTGAATTTTCTTAATTATCTGAATTTTTTAAATTTTCCTAATTACATAAATTTAATGAATACTTTGAATTTAATTAATAACTTTCATTTAATTAATGTAGTTTATAAAGAGAATTTAGAGCATTCGGAGAATTTTAGGAATTTATTTAATTCAGAGAATCAACTAATTCATCTAATTGTCTTAGTTCCTTTAATTCTCTGATTTCCATTAATTCTCTGAATTTGCTTAATCCTCTGAATTTCCTTGAATACTCTTATTTCCTTGAAATCTGTTATTTTTTAAATTCTATGAGTTCCTGGAATCCACTGCTTTCCTTAAATTCTCTTATTTCTTTGAATTCTCTTCGTTCGCTAAATATCTTGAATTCATTAAATGCCTTGAATTTTCTCAGTTGTCTGAATTTTTTAAATTTTCTTAATTACATGAGTTCAATAAATAATTTGAATTCAATAAAGGACTTGTACTTAATGAACTTAGGGTATCCAGAGAACCCTAAGTTCTCCTAATTTTCCTTAATTCTTTAAATTTCCTTGAATTCTCTAGTTCCTTAAATTCTATGAATTCCTGGAATTCACTTAGTTAGTTGAATTCTCTTAATGCTTTGAATTCCTCTATTTCCTTGAAACCTCAGAATGACTTGAATTCTCGTAGTAATCTGAATTTCTTGATATATTTGAATTTATTGGATTCTCTGAATTATTTGAGAGCCTTGCATTTTATTAGTAGCCAAAATTCCTGGAATTTTCAGAACTACATAAATTTAGTGAATAACGTGAATTTCACGAATTCAACGAATTCTGAGCCGCCGAGCCACCATTATATTATTATTAATGTAACACTACTCAGATTTTAAATTATTATGATAGTCAGGAAATTTAGAAGAAATTCGAAGATGTCAGTTAATATGAAAGGATTTAAGAGTGCTTAAAAGCATTCCAAGGAATTCAAAATATTAGAAGAATAAATAGAATTAAAAGAACCTAAAAGAATTCAAACAAGTTTAAATGAATCGTCTAGTAATCTCAAACAGATTTTTGTTTGATCCGCTGAAGAGAATACAGCACGTGATAAGTTTTAAAGAAAAAGTTTAGATTTTCTAAAATTTTGTACCTAGACTTAAACTTTTAGCCTGACCTAGGAAAATTGTTGCAAATGTCTACAAATTTCACGACATAGAGCCGAAAATTTTATCTTTAATTTAAGCCAAAGAAGCTTAAAAAATCTTTATTTGTTTCCGAGATACGATTAAAAATGTTCAATCGTATCTGTCGACGATCACGGTTCTCGGCCGGTCTGCTGCTCGCCTCCTTCGTTGAGGCAGGGCCGAATAGGCAACGCGCAGAGGTGGTGCTTGTCTGGGGCGCTCTTATACTTTTGACTCTGCTCATCAGTAATTTTTATTTCAAATTATTGTAAATTTTTTTAATTATTCATTGTTTTTTTAAATTATTTGCAATTATTTAAATATAGAATTATCCCCATATTTAGGAAAAAAAATTATAAACAGTTTTTTACATTTCTTAAAAATTTTATCAACTAGAATATATTTTTCAAAATCTCAGGAAATCGTGTGATGTGTTTAAAAATCTTCTTTAATTTTTTTTTTAGTACATATTTCAAAATAAAAAATCATTAAAAATTTTTACACGATAATTAGAAATAATTATATTTTTCTAATCTTTTTAGACCTTTTAATCTTATAATCTTTAAAAAGATTCAAATTTTCCCTAAATTTTGTTAATTCTGCAAAATTAAACAGAAATGCCTTCAAATTGCTTTAAAATAATCTTTTAAAATTAATTTTTTTCAATAAAAAATTATTATAATTATTCCTAGTTATCTAGAAGACTTTTTATTTCATTTTCGTGAAACTTTACAAAATTCTTGTAAAATCTTTACAAGTTTTAATTATTTTTGAGTCTTTTCAAAATTTCTGAAATCTCTTAAACTTACTCAAATTTGAAAGAATATTTTTTAACGCAGCATATACTTAATAAATATTGAAAAAAAATTACAGAAGGAGGTTGAATAAGAATTATGTTCCTTAATTTTTCTAAAACAATGCAATATAGAAAAATTACAAAAATTTGCTTCAAAATATTATACGTACTTTTTAAAAATGTTACAAAATAATAAAAAAATAAGTTGGTAAAAATAATTCCCCATCATGAATAATCAAAAACTATTCGTAATCTTATTTCAATTTTCTTTTAGAATTAATTATAAAAAAATCAGTTAAGTTTTTCCTGAGAAGATACACTATTGTTGAAAATTATGAGATTGATTGACGCAAGAACTATTAAAAATCACTGCTGGCTTTGAACCACGACAATTCAGCGAAAAAAAATGTTAGGCCATTTAAAAAAAAACAGTTGAAAAGCCCATGAAATTCCACGTCTTGTCATGTCAAAAAAAATTTGTTTGATCTGCTAAAGAGAATACAGCAAATAGAGCCTGAAATTTCATCTTTAATTTAAGCCAAAGAAACTTCAAAAATCTTTATCGGTTCCTGAGATACGATTAAAAATGTTCAAACCTATCTAAGTTGAGTTTTAGTCGACTATCACGATTCTTGGCCGGTCTGCTGCTCCCCTCCTTCGTTGAGGCAGGACCGAATAGGCTACGCACAGAGGTGGTGCTTTATTGGGGCTCTCTTATACTTTTGATTCTGGTCATCAGTAATTTTTATTTCAAATTATTGTAAATTTTTTAAATGATTTATTGTTTTCTCAATTATTTACAATTATTTCAATCCAGAATTTATCCCCATATTAAAAAATAAAAAATGATCAACTGTTTTTTTTATTTTTTATAATTTGTATTACTAGAATATTAATAAAAATGTAGATATATTGTAAGGAGATTAAACTATTTTTGAAATAAATTAAGCAGCTAAATTCTCAATAAATTATTTTTATGAAAAACACTCAAAAATATTAAAAGTGAATGATAATGGAATTATTATTATAAATTATTTTAACATCAATTTTTAATAAATGGTTTTCAATTCTCCTTTATGGTTTACTATATGTAAACTCCAACTTTTTCGGCAATATAATTCAATTCAATTATTATTTACTTTTAATATATTTGACTGTTTTACATATAGAATGTAGCTGCTTTATTCGTTTGAAATATAGTTTACTCTCGTAACAATATATCTACAGTTTTATTAATATTCTAGGTAATAAAAATTATAAGAAATAAAAAACAGTTTATCATTTTTTTCTTAAATATAGGGATAATTCTGAATTGAAACAATTGTTAATGAATAAAAAAAATTACTGATGAGCAGAATCAAAAGTATAAGAGAGCCCCTATCAAGCACCACCTCTGTGCGTGGCCTATTCGGTCCTGCCTCAACGAAGGAGGCGAGCAGCAGACCGGTCGCGAACCGTGATCATCGACTAAAACTCAGATATGATTGAACATTTTTAATCGTATCTCGGGAACCAATGAAGATTTTTTAAGTTTCTTTGGCTTAAATTAAAGATAAAATTTCAGGCTCTATGTCGTACAATTTTCAGATTTTTGCAACAATTTTCCTAGGCCATGATAAAAGTTGAAGTCGCAATACAAAATTTTAGAAAATCTAGAATTTTTGAAAAAAACTTATCACGTGCTGTATTTTCTTCAGTAGATCAAAAAAAAAATCTGTTTGACATTACTAGCCGTGGAATTTCATAGGCATTCCAACTGTTTTTTTTTTTTTTTTAATCAATCGATCCTTAAATTTCCGACGGTAGTGTAACTCTGAATTTTTGGGAACTTTCGTTACTTCCCAACACTGGATTTTCCTCGCTCGAGGGAGTATTTATGCTGCTTTTGAATCGATTGATAGGTAAATGATTGTGGAGGCGAGATAATTACAGTTGTAATTGTGCATTCGCGAAGTGTTTTTTATGTCGTGGCGGAGCAACCGGTGGAGGTTCGGGTGCCAGGAATCTTCTTGCCATGAGCCACTTTTTGGCCCTACCAGCGTGATAGTAGTAGGTGTAAAGCAAGGCCAGAGCAGCCATGGCAACCAAGAAGCACGTACCGGCGATAACGAGGCTGTATAGCCACAAGGGTGCCGAGTATTCGGGCACGAAGGCTGGCTCCGTCGACGAGTCTTTCGTCGAGGGAGTCGTTGGCCTTTCGGGTCTCGGGGGCAAAGTCGCCTCATGGTCACCGATCGCGATATCGGCACACGAGCGGAACTCCTCTTGAGGACCACAACCTACTGCACCTGAAAAAAAAAGAAAAATTACTTTCTTGCGACCAGAAAAATGGATAAAATAAAAAAATTAGGGAAATTATGAGCCATTCTTGAGGAAAACACAGAGTGGCCGCTGGCCCAGGAAACCGGGAAATGACCGGGAAACCAGGAAGTGACCGGAAAACCGGGAAATGACCGGGAAACCAGGAAGTGACCGGAAACCCAGGAAATGACCGGGAAACCAGGAAGTGTCCGGAAAACCAGGAAATGACCGGGATTCCGGGAAACAGGGAAATGACCGGGAATTTTACAAATTTCCGGAAGTCAAATCTGTTTAAGTTCGTTTTTAGACGATACAGTCCAAAATTTGTTACATTTTCTACAACTCGAGTGGTAATATCCTATTTTCTCAATTTATAAATAAATTGTCTTTGAAATTTTAAACATATTAAAGTTCTTTAGTGTCTTTTATTTAATCTTTCAAATTCTAAACACTATATCTCGATCCGTGTGAAAGTAGCTAGCACCAAAAAAAATGAAAACAATTTTACACATTTATTTTTTACTCGGATATTGTTTTTTAAAATAAATACACAAACTCAATTGACGAAAGCAATTTATCGTCTCATTTTTAGAATTAAAAAATAAAAAGAAAAAAATTACTTTCTTGGAACGGATATCTCAATCCGTGTGAAAGTAGCGAGCACCAAAAAAAAATGAAAATAATTTTACACATTTAGTTTTTACTCGGATATTTTTTTTCAAAAACTAAATTGACGAACGCAGTTTATCGTCTCATTTTTTATATTCCAAACTTTAAGAGCGATATATGCCTTTGAACATGGTGAACACAAAAACAAATTTCATTACCGAATACAAGTTTGAAAAAAAAAAGAAAAATTACTTTCTTGCGGCCGGGAAAATGGATAAAATAAAAAAAATAGGGAAATTATGAGCCATTCTTGAGGAAAACACAGAGTGGCCGCTGGCCCAGGAAACCGGGAAATGACCGGGAAACCAGTAAGTGACCGGAAAACCAGGAAATGACCGGGAGACCAGGAAGTGACCTGAAAACGAGGAAATGACCGGGAAACCAGGAAGTGGCCGGAAAACCGGGAAATGACCGGGAAACCAGGAAGTGACCTGAAAACCAGGAAATGACCGGGAAACCAGGAAGTGGCCGGAAAACCGGGAAATGACCGGGAAACCAGGAAGTGGCCGGAAAACCAGGAAATGACCGGGAAACCGGGAAATGACCGGGAATTTTACAAATTTCCGGAAGACAAATCTGTCCATGTTCGCTTTAGTGTCTTATTTAATCTTTCAAATTCTAATCACGATATCTCAATCCGTGTGAGAGTAACGAGCACCAAAAAAAATGGAAATAATTTGTACACATTTATTTTTTACTCGGATATTTTTTTTCAAAATAAATACACAAACTCAATTGACGAAAATTCTTACAAAACTTAATAACGCATTTTCTTGAAAGAATTTGATCTTTGAAATCTAATATTTTTTTATTAAAAATAGACATTTCCGATGTAAAACGCTAATATAGCCTAAAATTCTTTAAAATTGGAAATCTTCGTTATACTGTATTAAAAAAATATTATTATTATTTTTGTTTTCAAATATCAATTTCTAATGTAAAACGCTAACGTATCCTAAAATTGTTTAAAAATTATGAACCTTTAAAATCTAAAATTTTTTTAAATAAATGATTTCCTTTGAATTAAATGTAACTTTAAACTGCTAAAAAATACCAATCTGTTTTATAATACCAATTATTGGTTTAAAATTCTAAAATAAACTAAAATTGGGAATCTTCTTTAAACTTTATTTTTAAAAATTAAATTATCAATTCCGCCGAAAAACACATAATCTAAAATAGTTAAAATATTTTTAATCTTGTTCAATTTATAATGATTTTTTAAAGTACGAATTTCTAGTGTAAAAGTCTAACATAACCTAATATTGTTTTTAAAAATTATGGATTTGTAAAGTCAAATTATTTTTATTTAAAATAACCGATTCAATGTACAAACTTTAAATATCACCTGAATGTTTTAATAATTGAACTTTTTTTTTAAACTGCATATAATGATGCTTTTCTGAAAGATGAATTTTTAATGTAAAACGCTAACGTAAAACGCCAAAAAGCCAAATATTGCGAATTTATTAATTATGTTTGGCAATCTGAAAAATCTTATGATTTTTTTGGCTAAAAATTTCAAATTTCGACGAAGAACTTTGACAGAACATAATCAATAATTGTTCCAAATTGTATAAATTCTTTTAAAATCAAATATTTAGGTTTAAAATAACCAATTTCCAGTCGAAAAAAGTGAATGTAACCTTAGACTATTCCTAACTTGCAAAAATCTTCTTTGTTGAAAATTTTTTAATCTTTGTAATCTAAGAATTGTGGATTAAAAATATTCATTTGTGACGTAAAACGCTAACATAAAATTACTGATTCCGCTGAAAAAAGACTAACGTAATACAAAATAGTTAAGATATTCTAAATCTTGTTCAAATTATAATTATCTTTGTTTTAGAGTTCCAATTTCTAGTGTGAAGTTCTAACGTAACCTCAAATTGTTTAAAATTATGAACCTCTAAAATCTAAATTTTTTTGTTTAAAATAACCGATTCCCTGTAAAAAATGTGAATATAAGCTGAATATTTTAATAATTGGACATTTTCTTTGAACTACAAATAATGATTCTTTTCTAAAAGTTGAATTTTTAATGTAAAACACTAACGTAACCTGCAATTGTTTTTACATAAAAACCCTTTAAAATCCAATAATTTTTATTAGAAATACTCATTTCCAGGGTAAAACGCCAAAAAACCAAATATTGCTCATTTATTGATTATGATTGGCAGTCTGAAAAATCTTATGATAGAACATAACCAATAATTGTTCAAAATCGTAAATATTATTTAAAATTCAAATATTTAAGTTTAAAAAACCCGATTTCCAGTGGAGAAAAGTGAATGTAACCTTAGACTATTCCTAACTTGTTAAAATCTTCTTTGCTCTCTAATTTCTGAGGTAAAACGCTAAAATAAAATTACTGATTCCCCCGAAAAAAATACTAACGTAATCCAAAATGATTAAAATGTTCTAAATCTTGTTTAAATTATAAATATATTTCTTTTAGAGTTCCAATTTCTAGTGTGAAGTTATAACGTAACCTCAAATTGTTTAAAAATTTCGAACCTTTAAAATAGAAACAATTTAAATATAACCGGAATGCTTTGATAATTGAACATTTTCTTTAAACTGCATATGATGATGCTTTTCTAAAAGATGATTTTTTAATGTAAAACGCTAACGTAAAACGCCAAAAAGTCAAATATTGCGAATTTATTGATTATGTTTGGCAATCTGAAAAATCTTATAATTTTTTTGGTTAAAAATGCCAAAATTCGCTAAAAAACTTTGACAGAAAGTAACCAATAATTGTTCCAAATTGTCAATGTTCTTTTAAATTCTAACATTAAGTTTAAAATAACCGATTTCCAGTGGAAAGAAGTGAATGTAACCTTAGACTATTCCTAACTTGCCAAAATCTTCTTTGTTGAATAATTTTTAATCTTTGTAATCTAATAATTTTGCATTAAAAATATTTATTTGTGACGTAAAACGCTAAAATAAAATTACCGATTCCGCTAAAAAAAAAAAGACTAACGTAATCCAAAATAGTTAAGGTATTCTATATCTTCTTCAAATTATAATTATTTTTGTTTAAGAGGTCCAATTTCTAGTATGACGTTCTAGCGTAACCTAAAATTGTCTAAAAATTATGAAACTTTAAAATCTAAAATTTTGTTTGCAATAAGCGATTCCCTCTACAAAACTTAAATATAACCAGAATGTTTTAAAAATTTAATATTTTCTTTGAACTACATATAATGATGCTGTTTTAAAAGATGAATTTTTAATGTAAAACGCTAACGGAACCTGCAATTGTTTTCACATAAAAAACCTTTAGAATCCAATAATTTTTATAAGAAATACTCATTCCCAGGGTAAAACGTCAAAAAACAAATATTGCGAGTTTATTGATTATGTTTGGCAATCTGAAAATTCGTATGATTTTTTTGGTTAGAAATGCCAAATTTCGACGAAAAACTTTTACAGAACATAACCAATAATTGTTCCAAATTATAGATTTTCTTTAAAATTCAAATATTTAAGTTTAAAATAACCGATTTCCAGTGGAAAAAAGTGAGTGTAACCTTAGAGTATTCATATCTCATTTCTGACGTAAAACGCTAACCTAAAATTACTGATTCCGCCGAAAAAAAAGGCTAACGTAATCCAAACTAGTTAAAATATTATAAATATTGTTCAAATTATAATTATTTTTATTTTAGAGTTCCAATTTCTAGTGTGAAGTTATAACTCAACCTAAAATTGTTTAAAAATTATGAACCTTTAAACTCTAAAAAATTTTGTTTAAAATAACCGATTCCCTGTACAAAATTTAAATATAACCTGAATGTTTTGAAAATGGAACATATCCTTTGAATTACATATAATGATTCTTTTCTAAAAGTTGAATTTTTAATGTTAAACACTAACGTAACCTGCAATTTTTTTCACATAAAAAACCTTTAAAATCCAATAATTTTTAGTAGAAATACTCATTTCCAGGGTAAAACGCTAAAAAACCAAATATTGCGAATTTATTGATTATGATTGGCAGTCTGAAAAATCTTATGATAGAACATAACCAATAATTGTTCCAAATTGTGAATATTCTTTAAAATTTAAATATTTAAGTTGAAAATAACTGATTTCCAGTGGAGAAAAGTGAATGGCATCTTAGACTATTCCTAGCTTGTCAAAATCTTCCTTGATGAAAATTTTGAAAATTTGCATTAAAAATACTCATTTCTGACGTAAAACGCTAACGTAAACCGCTAACATAAAAATACCGATTCCACCGAAAAAAGACTAACGTAATCTGAAATAGTTAAAATATTCTAAATCTTGTTCAAATTATAATTATCTTTGTTTTAAAGTTCCAATTTTCTAATGTAAAACGTTAACATAACCTAAAATTGTTTAAAAATTATGAACCTTTAAAATCTAAAAATTTTTGTTATAATAACCGATTCCGTGTACAAAATTTAAATATAACCTGAAAGATCAATTTTTTAATGTAAAACGCTAAAGTAACCTGCAATTGTTTTCACATAAAAAACCTTTAAAATCCAATAATTTTTATTAGAAATACTCATTGCCAGGGTAAAACGCCAAAAACAAATATTGCGAATTTATTGATTATGTTTGGCAATCTGAAAAATCGTATGATATTTTTTTGTTAAAAATGTCAAATTTCGACGAAAAACATTGACAGAACGTAAACAATAATTGTTTCAAATTGTAAATATTCTTTTAAATAAAAATATTTAAGTTTAAAATAACTGATTTCCAGTGGAAAAAATTGAATATAATTTAATAATTTTGAATTAAAAATACTCATTTCTGAGGTAAAACGCTACAATAAAATTACTGATTCCCCCGAAAAAAGACTAATGTAATCTAAAATAGTTAAAATATTCTCAATCTTGTTCAAATTATAATTATTTTTTATTACAATTATCAATTTCTAATGTAAAACGCTAATGTAACATAAAATTGTTTAAAAATTATGAACCTTTAAAATTTTTTAATTTTTGTTTGAAATAAACAATCTTCTATTTTTTTAAATAAAAATACCGTTTGTTCAAATTATAATGATTTTTGTTTCAAAAAGCCCATTTTTCGTTTAAAAAGTTAATTTTTTTTAATACTTCACATTATGAATTATTTAGTTTAACCCTTAGAAGCATAGTGGTCCCTATAGGGACCACCAAAGTAGCTCTCTACTTTTCTTTATAAAAAACGTA
>JAAAKG020200243.1:0-23636 GCA_010014905.2 Druon quercuslanigerum | reverse complement strand
TTTATTATTAAATTTTTATTTTTATTTTTAATTTTTTAAATTATGATAATTTCAGAAGTTTAAATAATTTAGGAAATTTTGAACATTTGATGAAGTTCACCACACTTTTTGCAGATAAGGGGTCGACTTCTGCAAAATTTAGGCTCACAGATGTATAATGTTTTATCATTTACGTATGAAGTCACTTTTTATTCCTGAACATATAAAACTTTATCCCTGCTTCGAAGAAATGAAAAAGGGTTGAAATAATGATTGCCTCCTAAAAATTTCATATTTGACCAATTTTCTTGTCATGGCGTCTGACTCATTATATTCTATTTAAGGGCGTGGCTGACTAAAGTAGGCAAATACTACGTGAAAAGGCGAGTATGGTGATTCTGAAGTTTTATTTTAATAACTCATGAAATTTCTACGTTCAAACGTCAAAATTGAGTTTTCAAATGCGACAAAAAAGATTACTAGAAATTTTTAAAAAAAATTTGGAAAAAGCTCGTTTCAGGGCCTAAGTTAGTTATCAAACATAAACAAGCGTTTTTTGTTCTATAGTTTTTCCTCAACGAAAACTCGTCAGTTACCTAAACTTAGACTTGGTTCCCGTTCTAAAAATATCGGTTTCATAATCATGACTATCATTCTTTTTTTAATTCAAAAATAAGGTGATTTGCTGCATTTTTTGAGCTGGAGAAAATTGATTAAATAAAAAGTGTTTTCTAATTTCTTTATTTTCCCAATGATAAGTTGAAGAATATGTGAATTAAGATGATTCTTTTTATAAATACAAAAAGTAAATTGGTAAAATTAAAAATTTTGTTTTATTTAATAATGTGCAATTCCAAATATTTTGAAAATTATTTAAATAGTCATATTGTTACTTTTTATTAATTTCCCTTTTCATTAAAAATAAGATGAAAGTTTTCCAGGTAAAAAAAAAGATTCGGTAATACAACAAGGTTACTCTTTGCGCACGCAAATTTATTCTATACACTAATAAGACATGAGTGACGTAAAAATTCATTCAAAATATTATAAAAAATACAAAAATCAAATAAAGGATATATAAATCATATTTAATTTTATAGTTATTTTTTAAAAATATTTTTTTCAAAAAGAATCTGTTAAAGAATGAACTCTTTTTTTACTATTTTAACATAACATAAATTATGTAAATTTTGCTAAATGAATTAAAAATAAAATGTTTGACTAATAAAATAGCACAAAATCAGAGTTTTTCTAAAGAAAAATTCAGTAAAAATATTTAAAAGTTCCATAGTTATTTCCATTACTAATCAATTAGATAGCATTTTCAGTTTTAATTATCATGCTTTAGCATATAGATTTCAGATATGCATAAGAAATGCTCAAAATGAAATGATTCAAAAATTGCAAAATTTTGATAATTTCTGATTTTTTTAGAAACGTTGAAACTTTACAAATTTCAGAAATTAACATTTGTTTGGATAACTTAAATTTCCTCTTATTAAAAAAAAATTTAAGCATTTTAGAAATTATGATCACCTTAAAAACTTAGAACATTTCAGATATGTTTATTATTTTATAAATTGTAATAAGTTTTAAAGTTTTATAATTTTTGACGTTTTAAAAATTTCAGATATTTAATAAATGCTATAAATTTAGAAAAAAACAAAAAAACACACAACAAAATTTAGGTAAAAACCACACCACCAAAACAAAATTCAGCTAAACACCAGCCCGGCACTTCACCATATTTCCATCCTTCTATATTTCTTATTTAAAAATGAATTTTTTGTTAAAATTTATCTTTTTGGTCAGAAATGTAATTTTTTTGAATAGGAAATTTGTCCCTTATTACAGAAAATTCATTTTTTTGGCAGAAAGTAATTTTTTTATTTAAAAAGAAACTTGCTTCTTAACAATTAAACTATCTTCGACAATGATTCGTTTATTTGGCGTAAAAATTCATATTTGCAAGTTAAAAGTTCAACTATTTTGTTCAATAAGTCATTTTTTTCGTACAAAATTCGTCATTTGCATTGAAAATTCATCTTCTTTGGCAGAAAAAGTCTCTTTCCTATTCAATAAAGACATTTGTTGTAAAAAAATTTATCTTTTAAATGTCAAAAGTTACACTATTTTGTTTAAAAAATTATGTTTTTCATTGAAAGTTAACTTTTTAAACAAAATTCTTCCTTTTTGATAAAAAATCCTTTTTTTTATTTATAAATTATTGTTTGTTAAAAATTCAACTGTCTTTGAAAAAGATCAGTCTTTTTTTTTTTGAAATTTCAACAGACTTATAAAGAAATCTTTTGATATCAAATGTAAATTAAACTTATTTATTTAAGTCGGCCTGGGATTGCTTATTCAGATATTTATAAATGAAGTACTCATAGTATGTTTCATGGTCATTTTATTATTTTTTTCTTATTTTGTATTGAATTTTATTCGCTTTTTTATTTTTAATCTTATTTTTTAATATTAAAAGAAAATATAGCTATTCTGTTTTGAAATTATCCATAAAAAAATTGCAGATACTTTTTGGGTGATTTTTATTTTCAAAGATATATTTTTTACGAATATAGTTATTAAGATAATCTTGTACAACCTGCAAAAATCAACGTGTTTTTTCTCTTGAGCTTTTTACATATCACGCATATCCCTTAAGGTAAAAAATTTATATTTTTCTTAAAAAATTATTAATTTCAGTTAAAAATTATTAGCTTTAATTAAAAATTCATCTCTTTCGTTGGCGATTACACTGTTTTATTTTTAATTTGTTTCGTTTTGTTTAAAGAACTACTTTAAAAATTAAAAATTTACTAATGACATTTTGGGTCGAAAATGATTCTTCTTTAAGTAAAAATTCAAAATTTCTTAAGGCATTGTGACGAGTGGCTCACTTGAATAGATTCCTACCTCACAGTTGCAAATTTGGGATAATAAATAAAAAGAATCACGAAAGGGGGTGAGACAATTTAGCGGCGCCACTAACGAAAAACAACATGCCATATAATGCATTTTTTTGTGCTATTTTTTTGCACTTTCAATAGAGTCTATGATTTTTTGGCTCATCGAAAATACCCACCCCGATTTTTTGGCTTCAGAAATTAACGATAAAAAGCAACTTCTCTGTACCACATGCATATTACTTTGTCAAAAAATAATCTTTTCCGAAATTGTACAACATCCGTAGATTCTATGATTTGTAGGCTCTTCGAAAATACCCAATTTAAATTTTTGGCTTCAACCCTTATAGTTAAAAGGCAACCCTTATGTACCACATAGACATAACACTGACAAAAAATAATTTTTTTTAAAATTCCACAGTTCCAATAGAGTTTCTGATTTTTTCGCTCGTCGAAAATACCCAATCCGATTTTTTCTTTTAAACCCTTAATGATGAAAAGCAACCCCCCTGTACCACGTGCATATAACTTTGCCAAAAAATAATCTTTTTAAGAATTTTACAGTGTCTATATTCTCTGATTTTTGGCCTCCTCAAAAGTAACCACTCCGATTGTTTAGCATCAACCCTTAACGTCCGAAATCAACCCCTCTATACCACGTAGACATGATATTGTTAAAAAATAATCTTTTTCAGAATTTTACACTGTCAATAGAGTCACTGATTTTTGGGCTGCTCGAAAATACCCACTTCGATTTTTTGGCTTCAACCTTCAACGTTGAAAAGCAACCCCTTTGCACCATGTAGACATGACGTCAAAAAATAATCTTTCTGAAAATTTCAATTTTCAAAAGAATCTCTGAGTTTTGGGCTCCTCAAAAATGCCAACTCCAAATTTTGGGCTTTAACACTTAACGTTAAAAAGCAACCCTTATGTACCACATTGACACGATTTACGTTTCCAGCGAGCTTTAATTTATTTTAAAAACTGGAAATATTAAAATTATTAACCATATTTTATTGTTTCAAAGGTTCTTCAGAAGACTCTATTGTTAAGGCATCCTAAAAATCAGAAACTCTATTGCCAGTGAAAAATTCTGAAAAAAATTATTTTTTGACAATGTTATGTTTACGTGGCATGAAGGGGTTGCTTTTCATCGTTAAGGGTTAAAGCGGAAAAAATCGGAGTTGGTATTTCCAAGGAGCCTAAAAATCGGACTCTATTGGCAGTGAAAAATACTAAAAAAGATTATTCTTTGAAAATATCTTGTCTAGTTGGTACATAGGGGCTGCTTTTTTGCGCTAATGGATAAAGCCCAAAAATCGCAGTGGGTATTTTCGAGATGCCCAAAAATCAGAGACTCTATTGATAGTATAGGATTCTAAAAAAAAAAACTTTTTGACATAGTCTTGTCTACGTGGTACAGAGGGGTTGGTTTTTGAAAATAAGGGTGATTTTAAGAGAGTGTTTCATATTACATTAAAAAGCAAA
Organism: Druon quercuslanigerum; assembly: GCA_010014905.2. Taxonomy (NCBI): domain Eukaryota; kingdom Metazoa; phylum Arthropoda; class Insecta; order Hymenoptera; family Cynipidae; genus Druon; species Druon quercuslanigerum. Next base: position 19,260 of record JAAAKG020200243.1, on the reverse strand, counting down.
AAAATAGAAAAACAATCTTGCCTAGTCATTTTTTAAATACTTCTCTTTAATAATTTTTTTTATTACAAGGGTTGAGTTTTTTAAATAAGGGTTAATTTTACAAAAACGATTCATAGCGCATTGTAAAGAAAAAAAAATAGCATAAAAATCTAGCCTGGTTACTTCACTTAATTTGATGATTTTTGTAGATGACGCATTATATGGCATGTTGTTTTTCGTTAGAGGCGCCGCTGAGTTGTCTCACCTCACTGAAGGTGGGTCTGGTCTTGAATTTGAATAATTATGAAAAATGTAAAAAATGTATTTCTCACGTGACCAACTCATCACATGGCCTTAAAGCTGAACTTTTTTTTAAATTAATTTTTTTCTTGTAAATTAATCTAGTTTAGTTAAAAATTCAACTTTACGGTTAAGATTTTGTATATTTTATTTTTAAATCTTCTTTTTCGGTATAAAATCAACTTTTTTATCAATACTTAACTTTTTGGTATGATAATTCAAATACCTGTTGTACAAAATTCGCTATTCTGTCTTTAAAGTTTAATCCGTTTTATTTTTAATCATCTATATGATAGAAAATAATATTGTATGAATATTCAATGTTAACTTTTTTCAGTTAAAAGTTTAACTACTCTACTTTTGATTAAAACTTCACTCGGATGAGAATGGTAAAAAAACAAATAATTAAACGGAGGTATTATTTCGAGTTCCGTTTAGAAGAAACAGTTTATAGATAATAGTCATCTACATGATTGCGAAAGAGACGCTCTTATGTGCCATTTAGGAGGGTCTTACTGACACACGCCGTCCCCACTTACTACCAGGAAGTCGACATAACAGTATATAAACTGAAAATTTAAAAAAAATTCCACTGGTGTACAAGCTGAAATTTTTTTTAAATATTCTACAGACACGCGATTATCAATATTCTGCATAAGTTTTATTTGTTTCAAGAAAATGAAGATCTTTCCTGGTATTGTTTATTTCATCTTAGTGATTTTCGGTAAATATGATAACTATAATTTTACTACATTTTTAAATGCAGGGTATTTATTTGCCTAATTAAATCGTTCAAAATTTAAAATTTCTCAAAATACAAATATAATTTTATTTTATCAAATTATAGATTATCAGAGAGCATAATTTAATATTAATTTTTACGAATTACATCTATCACTTGAGTTTTACTTTATTTAAATGGTGCAATTTTATTATTTTGTTATTTCGGAAAGCAATTAAAAAAGGGCGTTAGAAACCTACCAACAATATCATTAAAAAAATTTGTATTATTCAAACAAAATAAAAACCTAAATAGCTCAGACAGACGGACAATGGTATGAAATGAAAAAGCGAGGTTCAAAATAACTTGTAGCTGGAAATTCTGACCGGATTTTTGATCTTTTTAAAGAAAAATTCAGGGCTACATTTTCAAAAGATTTGTGTGGCTTTAATTGAAATTTTTGTTTTGTTTAAACTTTTATTTTGATGCAAAGAGTGCGCTAAAATAACTTGATCTTCTCGGGAAACAATACTCAATTGATAAATTTATCATCCGTTTGTTAAAAATAATTTTGTAAACGAATCATATAAACAAATTCCCAGTGTAAAAATTCAAAGGTCTTCTATGATGTTTATTTATGATATTTTTTTATTTTTTATTTTTTATTAATTTTGTAAAATAATGGATTCTCTATTGCATGAAGACCGAAAAAAAACATTTGGTTAATAAATCAAAAACAAAAAAAAGGTTTTGTCTTTTTTTTACATGCATTCCTTTTTAGGCCACAAAATGAACAAATTATAAATGTGATTATATAATTTGTTTACAAAATTAAAAAAATATCGAATTATAATTTCCTAATATTAAACACCACAGGCGACATCATTTAAGGAAAATTAGAGGAAAAAATTTCTTTCTACGTTTAAATGTCCATCTTCGCCATTTGTTTATATAATTTGTTTACAAAATTATTGAAAAATACCGAATGACAAATTTTTATGTTCCAGTACTACTTTTTCGATAAAAGCAAGTAATTTCAAAGCAAAAATTTATTTTGCAAACGAAGAATCCACATTATAGACTATTTGTTTCGTTAATTTGTTCATAACAATTAGGTTGACAATTTAATGTTTTTCTTTAATCTACCCACGTGAATACAGTCTGGAAATGCTGATACAAAAATCTCAAGCAGATAAACAAAAAATAAAAAAATTGACTTTTTCTTAACTCTTTTCATTAACACAACAGTTCGGGCAACAAAAAACTTAAAAATCAGGTCACAAGTTAATTTTTACGTCGTTTCTTGATTTTCCTCAAGATTTACAAATGAAAAAGCTTAATATGATTCGCGAAAGTTTAAAAGTACCGAAAAACATTTATTTGATCAATTTCCTTTATAATTGAATTTTTTCTTAGGGTCACTTCTTGCCGTTTTTTAATAAATGTTGGCATTTCCATAAATCTTTAATTATTTTTTTGAGGGAAAACATTCTGAATATTTTTTTTTATAATTCTTAAAATAAATTAATCATCCTCAAATACTATCATCTCTTTAGAAAAGCCTCTTAAAGCATTTTTCAACGATTTCGTTCATAAAAGAATATATTTTAAAATTTGTAAAACAGTAGAATTCTAGGAATTTTTTTTTTGTTAAAAAGTAACCAATCTTTTGGAAATTTAATCATTTTCTTAAAAATGGTTAGCAACGGTAGCAAGAAAAAATAAATATCTAATCATACCACATTATATTTTTTTGAGAAAACATTCTGCATAATTTTTTTTTATAATTATTAAAATAAATTAATCATCCTTAAATATACATTTAAATTCTAGACAATTATTTTTGTTAATAATTAACCTATCTTTTTGAAATTCAATCATTGTAACAAAAATGGTTAGCAGCCGTAGTAAGAAAAAAGAAATGTCTAATCATACCGGTACAATAGTTGTTTGTGGCAAGTGCGGCTATTTTTTCATAAAAAAAATATTTTTTATTAATAACGACAAGATCAATTATATTATTTTTATACAAAAAACTTAAGTATTTCATAAATTTTGAATTTTTCTGATTTATGTCCGGAGTTATAAAATGATGTTACATTTGATACCATGAGATTTTCAAACAGAGAAACAGCCATGATTTACTAAATTTGTTCAATAATTAATTTTTTGTCTATACTTTTTTTTTGCAAAATTAGTTGGTCCGAGAAGTGGGATGTTTCGGCGGAACCAGAAACCTATTTTTTCTCTGAGTGTTCGTAAATACGAAGTTGATGGAGGTGGTGCTGTGGACTTACCAAAAGGCAGTTTTTATGTAGCAATAGAGGACAACTTCATCATCGGAACAGTCTTAGGATCATTTATTTTGCATCCATTCCTTAAACGATTTAACGGTAGATATAAAAGAGTTAAGATAAACCAATGTACCGGTAAATCTGTTAAAATACCAAAAAATGCTCCACCAAATAAGAGGGATCCTCTGCATATAAGGTTCTTTCAACGTTACACTAATTACCAGAACATGTTTATTGCCAAGCGAACCCGAACGCACCCCCTTCTTGACTTCCTTGGTGACATTGTTATAGACTCTATAGTATCATGTGCGTTCGAACGATTCTGAAATCGATTTTTGTAATAATACATAAATTAATTAATTTAAATAACGAACACTCTTGGATACACTTTAATGTAAAAATATTCAACTATAGTTAAGAGCTTATTTTTATAATCAACACATTGATACAAAGTACTTTTTAAAGTAATAAATAATTGCCTTTAATTTTTAATTGTTTGTTTGAAATTATTTTTCTAATCCCTTGTTCCTGCTGGTATAAAAAAATGTACATAATCTTTTGATTGGGGAAGGCCTTGTATACTATACTCTGTTCCCTGAGAGAAGACCCTACAGAATGACTAATTTTCGTTTAATTCATGTAGCCCATTGTTTAATTTTGCAAGAAGGCGGATTTCTTAAAAATTTTGAGCCAATCTCAAGTAAAGCTCTTAGAATTCATGAAAAAAATTTCCTAGATTGATTTATTGGACTTGTGGACAGTGGGCTTTTTGTTTTCGACTACTTTTCTTTTTGGTTACCGATCTCAGTTTTGTTGAACTTATTCCAGCAGGGATCTTTTGTCCACTGATAGGTCAAAGTAAGGAATTTTTTTTTTAATTATATAGAAATTAGCCTTTTGAAAATATCATAATCAACAACTATGAATTTTTCCGATGCCAATGATAAATTACGTTTGCATTGATAAGTACACAATTTGAAGAATGTTAATTGAAGGAAGCTTAGCTCAATATTGAATTTGATATTGTTTGCTTCCCCAATTTCAAACTTTATGAACAAATCACATATCGTTAAAATCAGAATAAATCGCACATTTTGAATATATTTTTTTTAAGTTAAGGATTGCAGAATCATTAATTTAAAAATTTTTTATCACAAAAAGAGCGAGTGAGTGAAAAACTCAAGTGGCTACCTATACCCCTGTAACTCGAGACCTACGCGTCGTGAGGTCCTTTTCTTTTAAGGCTAACATCTTCTAAAAATTATTCAAACTATTTGCACAAGAAACCTAAGTAAAGTAGTTAATATTAAATTAAGATGAACGAACCAATGAAAAGAGAAATTAAGAAACTGCGTCTGAAAAAAATGGTAAGGACATTCCTAAACAAAGAAATGACGAACCACATGCCCGTCTATAGGGTATTCTTTCGGGAAACAGACTATACCGTGGATATAGGAATTCATAATAGTAAACATAACTGGAATTTTTTAGCTTATGGCTTAGGATATTTTTCCATTAACATATATTTACAGAAAAGCACTCTAAAATATCATCAGAAAAATAGTAACAGTAAAAATAGTGATAGTAATAAAAAAATAGTCGGTGCTTTTCTTTTTACGAAATTACATTAAAACAGTTTGGAAAACAGTTTCCAAGATCATTATTTTGGTGAATTTTTTTTATTATAAACAATGTTCCTTGAAATCGTTCTTGGACATTTTTAAACAGAGATATTAAACTTTTAGCGTTGTTTCCAGTCTGAAAGGATCTCTATCATTTAAATCTTAAAAACATTCTCAAAATTAAAAATTTTCGGAAAAGGGCCTAAATGCTAAAAAAATTTGTCTATAAGCTTCCTCAAAAATATTTTAATGGCCTTATTAGACTTAAAAAGTGTATTTAGTAATCCAAATTTTTGGTTTATTTTAAACAAATAACATTTTTGCTCATAACTTTATCGTTTTCTTGTATCACTAAGCGAACAACAATTCAAAATACTTCGATGATAATTCATACATCCTCCATCACTCTCGAAACCTGAATTGGGTGAATTTTACTTAATAAATTAAAATCGCATTTTTGACTAATGCGATAACACAAAATCAAAGAAAAAAAAATCATTAAGCAAAAGTATTCAAAAGTACTTTAGTTATTTCTGTTAATTATCAACTAGCTAGTATTTTCAGTTTTTATTATCATGTTTCAGTATACAGGTTGCAGATATGCATGAGCTGAAAAATATTTTGTTTCTTAAAATTAACTTTAAAAGGGCCAAGCAATAATTATTTTATCAATAGTTTTTATAAGTGATTTTTTTTTTATTCTCACTTTTTACCGATTTTTAAGACATGTTTCAATCTTTATAATTCTTGAAGTATTTATTTCGGAAAAAATATTCTGTATCATTTCATGGTTTATCATTTTTAAAAGTAATAGAATCATCCTTAAATATGATTTTATTCTCATAACAGGTTTTAAAAAGATTCCTTATTGATTTCATTTACAAAAGAATTTATTTATAAATTTGGAAACAGGCAACTCCTAAAAAGCGCTGTTGAAAAAAGTATACCATCGGTTATTGGAATTTAATCATTTTAAAAAAATTGGTTAAAAGCAGTATAACATAATAGTAATTCTAAGAACATTCCTAAAATGGTTGTTTGTGGAGAGTCTGAACATTTTTTTTTAAGAAAGGATATTTTTTACTTAAAATGAAATGACAAATTATATCAATTTTAATAATGAATAATAAAACTAAACGGCCAATTTTAATATTCAATTTTAATCATCAAATTTGCATTTCAATTTTTATACGCTTCCGTATATTGAATCAAACTCAAAACTCTATAAGAATGCGTTATCCTGATGACAATGACAAATTCCGGAAATACTTTTTAACATTTTAAAATGTGTAGACCCTTTAAAAGTCGAAGAAATCAACATGGACTTTTTAAATCTGTTTAAATTATCTAAAATCTTTGGAACTCATTCTCAATGTTTTGCTGCCTCGTGAAATCTGTTTTAAATCTGTTTCCATTCCGTTAAATTTTAAAAGGCCCAAAAAAGTACATTACTATTATAGAGCCTCTAAAAGGATCTTAAAATCCTTTTGGAATCTTTTGTAATTCATGGAATTCCTATTTAGTACCTTCAAATCTCTAAGAATCCGTAGCCACTTAAAATCTTTTGACTTTTTTTTAAAAGATTTAAATTTGCTCTATAATTTTACAACTCAATTTCCTAATCCCTTTGACAATCTTTTGAAATTTTAAGGTACATGTTCAAATCTCTTAAAATTTCTTTAAATCTTCAAAGTCCCATCAAATCTCCTAAGATTTTCCAAAATTGATGAAAATACTTTAAAATCTCTTAAAATACTTAAGAAATATTTTTAAATACCGAAAGTTCTGCTAAAATATTTCACAATCTCTCAACATCTCCTTAAATTTTTAAGAATACCTCAAAATCCGTTGATGTGCTTTCAAACAGCGGAAAATTTTTTTAAGAAATTTTTAATCTTTTAAGATCCTTTGAAGTCTCTAAAAATCACTTGAAATCCCTAAAAATGCTTCGTATTCTGCTAAAGTGGCACATTCGAAATGTCCTTTGGAAACAAAAATTGTCGTTTAGAAAGACGAAAATCAAAGATATTTAGTTTAAAAAAATTAAGTGCTCACTTCGCGCTGCGCAGATAATGATGTTATTAAAATTAAACCGATCGTTTGGGTGTCATTTGACATCATATGTAAACTGATTTTTGACATTTATACGTCGAAATTATGTAACTTTAACAAAATAGTAATTCGCCACATACTCGGTAGCGACGCCTTCTTAAGTAGTCTAAACTTTCTTTGGTCAGCCATATCCTAATCAGAATATGATAAATGAGGCATCATGACAAGAAATTAAAAAAAAATTGTTTAGAAGGCATGCCTGAATAGAGCCCTTTTCCATTTCTTTGAAACCAGGCTAAACTTATACTTTTCAGAAGAAAATAATTTCCACTACTGCTATTTTGGCAAAATTTTTATTAGGAACGATGTTGCTACAAATCTTTCTTAAACATTTTTAAACAGACACATTAATCCTTTTACGTGGTTTTCGTTCTAAAAGGATATTTTTTTAGTTATCTTCATCAATTTTAATTATGTTTACTCGAGAATATAGGTGTCGCGATGTGTTGCTTTGTTATGGACAATGAAAAAAATAAGAGATGCTTTTTAACTTCATGATTTTTTCTAAAAGTAAGTAGCACCCTATTTATTTACTTTGTAGATGAATGTACAGTTTCCTTTGTTGAATCGAAAAATAAAATTCCGTTATGTTTTTTAATAATAGAACTGGCATTTACATTGTGAAAAAAATTTTTATCGCACTAGAAAGCAAAAAATAATTTTTATTTTGGTTAACCGAGAATCAAACATTTGAGATCGACGAAAGAACCGACTGCTGCTAGTAAACAACATACGATATATGGCTCCATGTCTCTGTTTAATATTTGACAGTACATTTTACAATCCAACCAAAGCTTTTAACAAACAAATTATTTAACAAAATGGCTCAAGGAGGTTTCAAAAGAATTATGTTTCTTAAGATACTGTTACAAAAAACAATACACAAGAAAATCAATTTGTGAAAAATAAATGCGTGAAAAGAGTAAAAATGACTCGGAAGCAATAAATCAGGGGTCTCTATCTCTAAGGTTCACTGTATATCTTTTTCTCTAAAACACTCCAATTCTACATTTATTGAGAAAATTTGTTCCTAATATTTATCATAATTATTTAGATAGTAATACTTATGAAATGAGGATGAACAGTTTGAAAATAATAAAAATTATAAAAAATTCACATTTATCTAATAATATGTTAATAAAAAGTTTTATTTAATGTTTATTGTCAATTTTTTTAAGCTATGTAGTTCCATCAAGTTCAGGAAATTGCAGCAATTTTCCTACCGAGCACAGAAATTTCATCTGTTGTACGTTGCAGCTACCATACAAATAATGATTCGGCAGTTTATCCGAATTAACTTACTTTCAAAAATAACAGATTTAAATTTAATTTTTTGAATTAAAAGCGAGTAAAGGTTCAAATATTGGAAAAATGAACCTGAGAGCCCTGACTAAAATAAAACGATTGACATTTCATTCTTTAAACGAAATTAAAGCTCAAATAGGTTACGCAAACCTTTTCAACCTTTCAAGAGGTTTCAAGAGGGGGGGGGGGGCCCACTTAAATTTCAAAAAATATTCGTAAAATAGTTGCTTTTTGTAATTCTAAACCACTTTTTATAAGGAACAATATTTTTTGTTTTTATTTCTCAAAATATAAAAAAATAATGTATGTAAATAATTTTCCTGCTCTAATTTTTTAATCCTAAAATGTATACGAATAAATTACCGTAGCAAAATTTTTTTAAAATTTTTTAAAATTTATTATTAGTTTTAGAATGTATTTGCAAATAATTTCCTCAAAATCTAAAGATAGAAATTATTCAAACATTGAATTCCATGTCAAGCTACTTTATGCTCGTTCAAAATAATCTCTTCAATTTTTGCACTCAGAGAAATGAGAAGCACAATGAAATTTAATTTATTAGGATCCAAAATCGCTTTATGGATTCTTCATGTTTATACTAATTACTTTATTGAAATTTTAAACAATTAAAATAAATTAAAAATAAATTAATAAAATCTTTCATTAATTACGTAAGATTTTTTATATTTTAAGAACATATGCTAATTGATACTCGCTTGTCTGTATTATTGAATTTATTTAAACTTTCGAAATTTTTAAAAATTCTCTGTAATGTTTATCGATTCTGTTAAATTTCGAGCAATTTTTAAACTTTCAAAACTCTTAAAATTTTTCAAACCTCCTTAAAATGCTTTAAAATCTACTAAATTCCACAGCAATCTTCTTTAGTTTCTTAAAATCATAAAAAAATCCTTAAATATTTTCGAATCTTTTAAAATTCCTTGAGAAAATAGTAATTTCTATTAAACTGTACTATGCATTTTTTTGAACTTGTCAAAATCTCTAATACTTCTGAATTTAATGAAATGTTAAGAATTTATCAATTTATTGAAATTTGTAAAAGTATAATAATTTCTTAAATTATTAAAATTTTATAAATTATCAAAATTTAGTAACTGAAAATTTTGTAAATTTTAGAAAAAATTAGAAAAAAATGTAAAAATGTTCATATTTTTAGAAATGTTAGACATTGTAGAAATTGCAGAAATTTTAAGAATTTTGATAAATAAATTTTTGGAATGTATTGCAGTTTGGTAATTTTATAAATTTTAAAAATTGGAGACTTTTATAATTTCGGAAATTATGGTAATTTTTGAAGTTTCTGTGCAGTTTAGAAATTTGAATAATTTTACAAATTTTAATAGTATTGGAAATTAAGGTTATTTTATGAATTTAAACATTTTGCAAATATTTTCAAATTTAACAAATTTGGATAATTTTACCAGTTTAAATCATTTTCAAAATATCACTTATTTCAATATTTTTTGAAATTTCATATAGTTTAGAAATGTTGGAAATTTGAAAGTGTTCAGAAATTTCGTTAATTTCGGAATTTTGAATAATTTAATACACTTGAACATTTTGAACATTTTCGAATTTTTGATAATTTGAACATTTTTGATAATTTTTGAAAATTTGATAATTTTTTTTATAATTTTAGAAATTTTAAGAACTTTTAGAAATTTTCTACATCTTAGATAGTTTATCAAATTTGAATCAGGTTTTTGGATTCATCATATTCTACTTAGGTACATGGCCGACCAAAGAAGGTCACTACTACTTGAAAAGGTGTTGCTTGCGAGAATGTTGCTGACTTGTTTATTCGATAACGCACATAATTTCGACGTTCAAAAATCAACAGTGAATTTCCCAACGCCACCAAGCATCTTAACGATCGATAGAAGAATTAAAGAAAATTAAAGTTTGTTTTGCAGTGTGACGTGAGCACTCTAATTTTGAAAATTCAATATCTTTTCAGTTTCCTCGTCCAAACGCCAAAATTTGTTTGCAAACATGACCAAACAAAGACTAAATTATTTCTAAAAAGATTAGTTTCTTAATCACAACTATGATTTTGAAACAAATTAACATTAAGGTGACTTTCAATATTTTTTGTGTTGAAAAAATGTAATAAAGTAAAAGATAATTTTTAAATTTCTAACAAGGAATGACAGACTGTTTAAAATAGGGTTATAAGACAGTTGTCACGTAAAAATTCTTTAAAGATATAATAAAAATACAAAAATCAAATTAGGGACAATTTAATCATATTCCAGCTTAAATTTCTCTTTTTAAAGAAATTTTTGTCCAAAAAGGGACAACATAGGCTTGTTTAATAAATAATTTGAGTTTATCCCTATTGATAAAACAATGTCCTAAATCTGAAGTATTTTTTAGAGCTCCGTGTAAATGACACCGATTATAGAAATTCCAATAATACAAAGCAGCTAATTTTAATAGTCAATCGTAAAAATTAAATCTTGCATTTGAATATGTACATAATTCCGTATATCCAATCTTCTTGAAACTTTATAAACATGCCTGTTGAGTCCAAAATCTCATTTCAATTTAGACTTTTTAGAACCTCTTTATCGAAAACTTTCGATTAAAAAATCTACTTGGGTTTAACTCGCAATCGCGGTCTCCTCTGAAATCCAGGAAGTCAAACTGGGAGTATGTAAACTGAAAATTTTGTAAGACATTCGACTTGTCTAAAAGTAAAATTTTCTTTAAATATTCTGTAGTTACCTGATTATCTTACTTTCAAAAACAAAAAATGAGACTTTGATCTTTTTCTTGCAATTTTCAGCGCCCCTGAGACGCGCCACTGTTAGTTCGCGCGCTGCGCGCTTGATATTGTATTTTTGTGCACTTTGCGCTCGATCTTACTTTGCGCTACACGCTTGGTATTTGTATTTCTCCCACATTTGGGCAAAATCCTTCAAAGGTTCATTAACAATATTCTCTGGAAAATTGGTCCAAGCTGGTTTAACGACAGTGAATCTACTTGGCCTGAAGTGAAGATTTAATCATCAAGGAAATTTTCAGAATTGAAGGAAGAATTCTGTCTATTGACACTTCCACGCGTAAACTTTTTCGAAAACTTCTCATCCTATTCTCAGGTTAAACAAATTGTCGCATATTGTCTTCGCTCTAAGGCAAATAATAGTCAAAAGGGATTTTTAAGAGCAACCGAATTAGACAACGCTGAAAAGAAAATAATCCGTTCAACCCAAATGGCAGGTTTTGTCCACGAAATAAAAAATCTGAAAAATGGGATAAGGGTTGACAAGAAGAGCAAACTCACACCACTTGATCCATTTCTTGACCGAGACGGTGTTAACAGAGTAGGAGCATCCTTTGCTTTTACCTCGTTCAAATCATGTCACAGAACTCATTATCGAAGTTGAACATCTATGTAGTAAACATGCCGGGATACAAACAACATTTTATCCAGAAAACGTGTTCTAAAAATTTAAAACAAAGTTTTTCCTTGATTTTTTAAAAAGTTAGTTCATTCAACATACTTCAACTAAAAAAGTATCCTCTTTCGGGTGGCTTGAGCTACCCATTTTTTTGTATTTCGCATTATAAATTTTATAAAATCTTGTGATTTACAATATGTGACTCCGATTCGTATCCAGAATCGGATAAATACTCAACCATATTTTTTTCCTGTTTCAAGGCGTTTGAACAATAAAAAAACTTATTTTCATTGATATCGTGCGTTTTTATATTATTTTTACAAGTTTTATACTGTTTTTGCCAGATTTTTTAAGGTGGCTCAAACTACCCGACAATCTGGATATCTTCATCCAGTGAAATTTTTTAGTTAAAAAACAAAACATGGATCAGACCACTCGACTTTTCCCTGCACATGTAGTACGTTTTCAGATAATGAATATTTTTCTTGTTATAAAATTAATCTTTTTGGTTAAAAATTATTGAACTTTATTAAAAATTCGTGTTTTTTGGTAGTGAATAAATATTTTTGTTTTAAAATTTTTAAACTAAATCTTTTCGGTTAAAAAAGTACCAAATAGGTTTCAAGATTAAACTTATTTCTTTAAAATACATTTTTTGATTTGCGATTATTAATTTTAGTTAAAAATTCATCTTAAGTTACCAATGCCATTTATGGTTGAAAACAATTGTTCTTTGAGTAAAATATCAAATTTTGTTAATACCCTGGGATGAGTGGCTCACTTGAATAGATTCCTGCCTGAAAGTTGCAAATTTGAGACCATAAATATAAAGCACTACGAAAGGTGGGCCTGGTCATAAATTCGAATAATTATAATAAAAGTAAAAAAAAATGTATTTACCCAGACCAGACCCAACTTTTTTATTGCTGTTTATTTTTCCTTATAAATTAATCTAGTTAAGTTAAAAATTTAACTTTTCGGTTAAAAGTTCTTACACACATTTTTTAATTCATCTCTTTTCATATAAATTAAACTTTTTTATCAAAACTTAATTTTTTGGTACGATAATTCAAATGCTTTGTGGGCAAAATTTGTAATTTTATCTTGGAAGTTCATTTTTTTTAAATTAACCATTTAAAAGAAAATATTTTTTTAAATATTTAATATTAACATTTTCCAATTAAAAGTATAACTATTCTATTTTTGATTAAAACTTCACTCTGATGAGAATCTTAAAAAACAATGACCCAAATGGGGGTATTATTTCAGGTTCTATGTATGAGAAACAGTTTATAGATAGCAGTTGTATTCATGATTGCGACAGAGAAGCTCTTATACGTTATTTATTTGGGTCTCACTCACACTCGCGCTCCCCTCTGACAACCAGGAAGTCGACCTGAAAGTATATAAACTGAAAATTTTGTAAATTTTTCCACTGTTTTATAAGCTGAAATTTTGTTGTAATATTCTGCAGTCACGCGATTATCAATATTCTGCAAAGTTTCATTTGTTTCAAGAAAATGAAGATCATTCCTGGTATTGTGTATTTCATCTTAGTGATGTTCGGTAAATATACTATTTATAATTTTAATACATTTTTAATTGCAGGGTATTGATTTCCCTTATTAAATTGTTCAAAATTTAGATAGAAATTTATTTTATGGCTCTGAATGTATAGAAATCTATGCCTTTTTCGAAAAATAAACAAAAATAAATTTATTTGATCAAGTTATAGCCTTACAGAAAGAATAATGTAATATTAATTTTTACAAATTACTGATTCTTATATTTCCCCTTCTACCAAATCGTTTTGTTAAAAAAATTTAATCTATCACTTGAGTTTTACTTTGTTTCAATGATGCAATTGTATTTTTTTAAAATTCGGAATGCAACTGAGAAAAGGGCCTCAAACTTTTATTGTAATGCAAAGTGTGCGTTATTTTTAAAAGTAAAAAAAAGACAACTATATTTTTAAGCCAAACAACGCACAATATAAAATATACCGAAAAAAGAAAAACATTTATTTTTTTATGTCCTACAATATGATCATTATTAATTTTTGAAGTTTGTTGAAAATTTCAAAATTCATATGTTTAGAACGACGCTTCTGATCTTGAACAAAAAAAAATGCAAAATGCCATTTTACGGTTACCAAGCTATAATTGAATGCGCAGTTTTTGTTTTCATCGTGAAAAATAATATTAAAAAAAAATTTGTTAAGCGCACAACACTGCGTTTATTTTAATAATAAAAAATCAAACAAACAGAAGACAAATAGAAGCTAAGGAAAATAAATGAAAAGGCAGCGTTGTTCGCATACAACGAGACGCATTGTTTTTTGATAATTTTTTAAAGGGTAGCGTAGTTCTTTTTTTAATTTTAAAGATATCATTAAAAATTAAAAATTAAAAATTTTGAGGAACCGACATAAAGGTTCTTTTCTCGAAATAGAACGATAAAAATTATTGAAACTTTATTTTTATATTCAAAAATTTAATGTTTGCACTTAAAGGAAGTGAGAGGCACCTCGAAGTTTAATAAAGTACCATTTTCTATTGTAAAAATGTCACCACGAATTTATTTTATTAGAAAATAAAATTATTAATGACTTTCTGTATGTTTTTACTAATTAATTTATTACAAATTAGCCTATGATATATAATATTTTTTATTTTTTATACCATAGTAAATCTATGGTCAAAGTGCTAAGCATTCAATTGTTGCAATCCGTTGAGGTTTTCTTTTGAGATCCTTTAAAAATTGTTTTAACAAATTTTAAAATCCTTGTTTAAATTATTACTTTAAATTATTAGAAAATTTCTTGAACATCTTACATTTTGGAAGCTTTTTAAATTATCATATATATATGTATAAAAAAAATCTTGATCTTTTTTATTAGGAATGTCTGTTTTTTTTAATATCGTTTTATTTGTTAGAAACATACAGGGGATCTGAAAAGAGCCTTGAAAAAAAAATTCCACGACTTATATTTTTGTTAGTAAAAAATCTTAATTTGCATGGTTGGAAGTTAAAGTAATGTGAAAACTATCTCATGTGATTTTGATTTAGAGGAAATATAAATGTTTTCTTCCATATTTTCAAGGAATAATAGAAGAATCTTTAACATAAATTCCGAAACTTTTTCCGGTATTGCTTACATTATTTGAAAAACGATTATACGTATGAGAAGCATGACAACAGGAAATTCGAAAAAAACCACGCATCTGAAGCATGTTATCTCGCTTGATTCGAGTCCACCGATTATAATAAAAATAATTGATAAGGAAAGTCATCTGGTTGATAAGTATTCGAAATCGATAAAAGATCCATGAACTATATAAAAAATGGGGTTTAACTTTTAGAATATTAAATGTTTATTTACTATATTTACTATTTTTTATATAACTTTTTAATACCTTTTTAGATAATAAATCGTTTTTTGTAGAAAATTAATGTTTTTCATAGGAAAATATTCAAATTTATTAAAATTCGTGTTTTTTGGTAGTAAATTATTCTTTTTGCTCAAAAAATCATCCTTTTTTAGTTGAAAATCCAATTTTTTGGTTCAAAATTCTTGAATTTTGTTAAAAATTCGTCTCTTTAGATAGAAAATTGATCTTTTTGATAAAAAATTAGTCTTTTAGGTTAAAAATTTAACAATTAGGTTTTAAGATTAACCTAATTTTTCAAGCATCCATTTTTTGATTAGAGATTAAAAATGTTAGTTCAAGATTCATTAAAAAAATTACTTCGGTAATTGAAAATTTACCAATCCCATTTTAGGTCGAAAATGATTCTTCTTTAAGTAAATATTCTATTAAAAATTCGTTTTTGTTATAAAAATTAATCTAATGTAGTTAAAAATTCAACTTCTTTATTAAGAGAACTTATATTTTGTTTAATTCTGCTTTTTAAGTATAAAATTAACTTTTTTATCAAAACTTAATTTTTTTGTTTGATAATTCAAGTGCTTTGTATCCAAAATTCTTAATTTTGTCTTGGAAGATCAATAGTTTTTTTTAAATCAACTGTTTGGTAGAAAATTAGTTTTTCTTTAATTTAATATTATTTTTTTAAATTAAAAGTAGAATTGTTCCATTTTTAAATGAAATTTTAAATTTTTTAGTTCAAAAATTCAATAATACCAGGACTGAATGTCACACAAAATTTTATTACTCGATATATAAATAATTTTCTTATTTCGAAACTTTGAGATCTTTCAGAAATTTGAGAGATTCAAAACATTGTAGAAATTTTAGAAACTAATAAATTTAAAAATTTGCAACAGTTTAGAAATTTTTATAATATTATAAACTTGAATAATTTTATAAATTTAAATATTTATGAAACTTTGAGGAATTGAAATTTTTTGAACATTTTAGAAATTACGATAATTTTAGAAGTTTAAATAATTTTAGAAATTTTCAACATTTGATCAAATTCATAATTATAAAAATGTTGATAACTTTAAGAAATGTGTACATTTTAGAAATTTTGGACGATTTAGAAATTTTTAAATTATACAGAAATTTCGATAGAATTTCAATATTTCTGGAAATTTTCGATTGCTAGTTTAGAAATAGCGAAAAATTTCATAAATTTTTGTGGTTTTCAAAAATTTGTATTAAAAATGATGATAGACTGTCGGTATGCCATATTCCCAAATTTGATCAAAAAACTTGTATTTTGTTGTATAGTTTTTCCTAAACGAAAAATTTCTTTAGCTACTTAATCTTAGATTTGATTCCTTGTTTTAAAAATTCAGAGATTATGTCAATTAAGGTGATTCATTTTATAACTCAAAAAAATAAATTTGTATGATTTAAAGTTTGTTTTATTTAATAATAAGCGAATAAAATATTTTAAAAAATTGTAAATGTCAACCATGATATTTTTTTAATAATTCCTATTTTAAAGAAAAATAATGTAAGGGTTTTAAAGATCAAAAAACAAATTTTGGTGCAACAATAGGTTTGCAACAAGGTTTGTACGGAAATTAATTATTTACAGTTATAAGACATTCTCAGCGTAAACATTCTTTAAAAATATAATAAAAATACAAAAATATAACATCTCAATCATATCCCATTTTTAGTTTCTTATTTTGAAGAATTTTTTGTCCAAAAAGGGTCATCAGAATAGGTTTTTTATAATTCTGATAATATGGAAATATTCACAGTCACGACTTACATAAGAAAAGACCTTAATTTTTTTCAAAAAAGTCTAAAAGTACGAAAAAATAATTTTCTTATTAAATTTTTTCTAAGTGAATATTTTTTTTCGAAAAAAGGTCAACAGCTTTCTTAATGATTAATCTTTTTACCTCTCTACTGTAGAAAACAATGTTACAAATCTTAAGAATGCGATAGCCAAAAAAATCATTTTCAAAAACATAAAAATGAAGAACTTCATATTTCTAAATTTTTTTTGTTCTAAACGGATCAGATTTTCAATTATGTAATCTTAACAGTCAATTCTCATAGCAAACAATAAAATAAAGCCGCCAACTACAACTTCTGCTGTTTATTCAAAAACTAAATTTTCTCATTTTCTATATTATTTTTATGATTATAACGGTAAACATAGGCTCTACAGAACAGTCTCACCCTTTTTACTTTTTAAATTATATCCCTGATCTCAGTGACCCAGACTTTGTAAATCTAATTTTCTACCGCATCGTGTTCCACAGCGCAGTTGTGATGCCCTTGCATTATCTCCTAATAATTCACAAATAAAGTATCTCCAAGTAAGGATCTTTGAAATAGTGTGAAATTGTTGTATCAAATAATTTAATTATTTGATTTTCCATTATTTTAAAAAGTTGTGATGACAATCTTGTAGGGTATTAAAAAAGTAAAATTTTTCTTCTCTTGAAATTTTTATATTGTGCGTTATTTGGCTTAAAATGTTCATTTTCGTGTATTTTTTATAATTCTTCGAATTCTATTACTACTACGCATTCTATCAAAAAGTGATTAATTACAAATTGGTAGATCTTTCCAAATGCACAATTTTTTCTACTAATCATTAACTGCATTTTGCACAGTTTGTCGGAAAAATGTAATTTTTGGATTTTCCATTATTTCTAATGCTGTCAAAAATAGAATTTTCGATTTTTTAACAAAATTTAAAAAGATTTTATGATAATCTTATAAGGTTAAAAGACAACCTTTTTCCTTCCTTGAGTTTTTTATTTTCATGTGTTTTTTGGAATTTTGTAAATGCTATAATTCTATTAATTTTTAGTTTTATGAAAAACGTTATAAGGTTAAATTGTTCGTCTTTTTAAATACTATGTATATGCGTACATACAATTTTTTTTTAAATGTAGTCTCATAAACATTCGACATGAACTCACTTTTTCAATCTTGATCCAAAATGGGTGGCGAACGAACTTGACCTTTATCTTAGGACACTTAAAGAGTGTAACAAAGGCCAATCTAATAGATTTATTTTTTAAAAAGTTATGGTGCTCACAGACAGACACATGTATGTAAAAGTCTGTTTTTTAGATTTTGGTAGTTTCTAAACGTAGGCATTTGACGAAAACTGGGGGGGTTAAGTTGTACACAAATCTAGTTCCTTCACTCATGAGAATTCAAAAAAATTAATCACCTAAATAGAGCTATTAATATATGACGAATTTTTATCTTCGGGTATTATTTTTCTATGAAAACAAGTAATTTTAACGAAAAAATTTACTTTGCAAACAAAGAATCCAGTGTAGCATATTTGTTAGGTCAATTTGTTTATGACAATCAGTTTAACAATTTAATTTTTTATGTGGCTTTTAACTACCCCTTGCATAAAGTGTGGCAATTCTAATGATAGAAAAACATATTTATGAAGATAATAAATAAAAACGAGAAAATCGACTTTTCTTCATTCTTTGTATTAACATCAAAGTTCAAAAAAAAATAATTAAAAATCAGGCCGCACAAATATCTTCCAAATTTAATGCTGAATTAACCCATTAAGTCCTGACTGGACACATTTTTAAGATTTTTTTCAACGGCTCTATTAAGTATGAAAAGATATATTTGTTTATTTTACAAAAAACACGAATTGTCGGATGAAAATTTTTTTAATATGTAGTCAAGATGTAGTGGTAGGGTTTTTTTCAAATTGAACATGGCGGCATCCAATATGGCAGCCCAAATAATAAGTTTTTAAATTTTTGGGTACTTTTTCCTGCACTAACAATTTTTTTTTATTTTTGATAAAAATTAGTGCAAAATATTTTTTTTGCGTCGCTGATTGAGAATCTGCTTTCAGATATTCAAAATTCAAGATGACGTATCCAATATGACTGCAAAACATTTCAAGAAACTATTCAATTTTCATGAAAATTTGAATAAGGGGGTTTTATGGGACACTGATTCACAGCACCACAAAAAAAAAGTGGTCTGTCCCAGAAGCGAGACTAATGTACTCTTATGTTTTCGGGGTCGCTGAATCCGAATATGACCTCATAATTGCTTCATCAGGTCAGGATTTTTTTC
>JAAAKG020200232.1:0-23636 GCA_010014905.2 Druon quercuslanigerum | reverse complement strand
GAATGGAGCCCTAAATTTCGGACTGCGGGCCCAAATTAGCCCTAAATGAGCCCTAAATTATGAAAAAGGTTTCATCTTGATACCTCAATAGTGTTGTGCCAGCTTAACATACCTGCCACCGAGGCTCTTCCAGAGTGTGAGGCGGGAATCGAACACGCAAGCCGACAGAGTGGGTCCAAAGCCAAAGCCAAGTTTGGAAATTTGTGCTTTTTAAGCTGAAAATTCAACTATAATGTTTAGAAGAAAATTTATGTCGGGGAAAGTTTGGCAAGATGGGGAGCGGGGAAAGACAGTGGGTCGGTAATATGGTCCGAAAACTGCAACTTAATTTAACGGGAACTTGATGTAAAAATTCATAATTATATATCATTAAACTTTGTGTTGCCTAAAAACTAGTTCCATTATGTGAATGAGTATTCCGTAGCGAAAAATTTAAACTAAAGGTAATTGCGAAATGTTGATTTGCAATCGTACAATTCATTCTTGAACAAAAACATGCCTCAAGGGAAAGATGGGGTGGGGCAAGATAGGGCGGTCTCGGGCATTCTTTATATATATATATGCCCAATGCACACTTGTGTGTATCAGCATAGTGCGTAATTATCAAAAACGGCAACTAGACACTAGACAGAGTTGGTCGGACGAGCAGATGGAGGCTGCGCTTCTAAGCTTGTACACTGTAATTTGCGGTGTCCCAACGACTGCTCATTCTCACGACGTTCCACAAACGACATTAGAATCTGTACATAAAATTAGGGAAATGAGTTGAAAATTCGTATTTTTTGATGTTGAAAATTGACTCATTTAACTGAAAATGAAACGATTTCGTTCTTGTTTGAAAACTTATCTTTTCCGAATAAAAATTCAACTAAATGGCCAAAAATATCATTTTTCTTGATTGAAAATTTTATTATTTCACGCTTAAAAAACCACCATTTTCTAAAACATTCGAAATTTTCAGCTTGAAAAATTAACTCAGATGGTGAAGATTTGTGTTTTTGTGTAAAAAATTAATCATCTTTGTGGAAAATTTATCTATTTGGTTGAGGATTCCTCGAAGGTTAAAAAATTCAGCTATTTGGTTTAAACCTCAAGTATTTTCTTGAAAGTTTAATTATTACGATGTTATCATTTCAGAAAGAAAATAAATATACTGATATATATGCCTCATGAATACTTTAATTAACTTTCAAATTCAGTATTTTCTACAATCTTGTAAAAATTTAATACAGAATGTTGCAAAGTAGTGGACACATATAATAATTATTTACGAATATTAATGTTTAAAAAATATTTTTTTACATTGGTCACTGTAGTAGAATTATGTTTCAGTATAAAACGTCAGCCAAGTTATTAAAAGAACAAGAAAGATAAACTTATTGAATTATTACATTTGTAAATATGCTAATTATTATTATAGTATAAACATTTAACACGTTTTATTATTATCATTATACTATCAAAGAAGATAAATAGGAAGTATGTTAAGCAGAAGCTATGATGTGTTTGTAACCCAATGTATCTCCATCGTGTATCTTTTAACAATACTTTTTCCAGCCATTGCATCATAGTTTCAGATTTAAAACGGAGAAAGTGTTATAAATTGAATATCAGGATATTTTTACGACTTTTAACCAGAATATCACCTAGTAATGGCTAAAATTTCTTGTAATCTTTGAAGTCTATTGAAATATCTTGAAATTATCATAACAATCGTTAAAAATGGTAGAAAAATTTTAAAAATTTAAATTTTTAGATATAGAAAAGATACAATTTTCACCTTATTGTATTTTACTGTAAAAATACAGGGTTACTTAAAAAAATTAGTTTTTAATTGTAGAAAATTTCCCCTGCAGAACAACGATAACTTTCTTATATACTAACAATATAACAATTTTATTTTCTAAGAATTTATGATTCCTTTGACATTTTTACAAGTACACTGCAAGCGGAAACAATTGTTTTTACCTGTTGCTAAAATACCTCCATTTTATAAATAAAATTAATATAAAATTTGTTCCTCCTCATAATAACCGGAAAGGTAATAAAAGTCTGCTTCTAATAATCCCAAGAAAAAGGTAAAGTGTCAATTTCATAAAAACATATTGCAAAAGAACGTTTAATTTAGGATGTTTTGGAAAAATTGGAATAAAATTGGTTGATATTTTTTCATATATTCTGCCCTGGTGTCAAACCTGATGCAAAGAAGTTGTGAAAATTCAAAAATATGCAAATACTTTAAATATTTTGAAAATGATTAGTCATCATATTTTAATCATTTTATGTTTTTAATTGAATATGAATGCTTTGAATTCTTAATATATTTCTGCTGCTAGTGAAATCTAAAGTTGTGACAGGTATACTTATAATAATTGGTTACTTATGGTTATTAAATGTTCAGGTTTAATTTTGCTGGGAAAGTGATTTATAATAAAAGCAGCGGAGAAACTTTTTGTTACAGATTATACAAATTTATAACTTTTATTAATTTTTTTTTTGTTTTTACTTAGTTTAGGTTTAATTTTTCTAGAAAGGTGATTTACATTCAAAGCAGCAAAGTAAGTTTTTCACGGAACTTTCACGAAACTATTATTTTTCAAATAATTTTTTTTCAACTTTTTTAAATTTTATACACGAATTCAAGATACAAAATGTTTAAATACTGTTCAAAAGCCTTTCTTTTTCTTCCTTTTCGTAATTTTCTCATTAGATATTCTAATTTTGTCGTTTTATGGAGAATAATAAATCTAATTTTTTTGAAGAGTCAATTATTTTATTCAATATTAATTTTTTCTTTTTGGCGATTTAACAGTTAACTGAATTTTTAACTTTTCAATTTTTGATGACAAAGCTTTTCCTTTTTTCAGCAGCATGTTCAACTATTTGGTTAAGAATTCATGTATGTTTGTAATAATTCATCCTTTTTGTAGAAAATTCATCTTTATGGTCAAAAATTCAAGTATTTTATTGAAAATGTATCTCTTTTGGTTGAAATTTAATATTCTTTGTTAAAAGTGTAAAAAATGGGAATTTAATTATCTTTTTAGTTTATATTTCAACTATTTTGTTGAATAAATTCATCTTGTTGCTTAAAAATTAATATCTTTAGCAGAAATTGCAATTATTTACTTGAAACGCTAGGAAGTTTAAGAATTTTTATAATGAATTTAATTCCTGAAAAATTATCCTATTTTCCTGTATAACAGCATTTAGGATGTGAATTTTGCAATATTAAAATTAAAATTATTTTTATTAATAATTTTCTGGTATTCTAGTTCGTATTGTAAATAATCGAAATATAGATACGGCAGTTAAGGGTTGAAAGGTTTATTTAGCTTTCAATCAGTTGAATTACAATTTTTTCTTAACATTGCTTGTAAAATTTATTCTAGTAATTGTGACCTTGGCTTGCACCTCTGAATCCTACAGTAGAATTTCATCTAATCATGTAAATGCAAGCCGATGTATAAAATGTGTAATGCATTCGACATTTTTGAGTAGATAAGTTTATTGACATTATAGGCCTCTTTTTGCGTGAACAGTAATCACTTTTTAGCTTAAAGGAGTTAAATTTTCCACTTTTTTTCAAGTACATTATTTTCCTTCAACCCTGAGAATCAGGATAATTTTACTGAAAATTTACTGATTGAAGTGTATAGTGGGCATGTATATTAGGGAGTATAGGAAAAACAAAATGTTGCTTGCGCGATGTTTTCATTGCAGTGAAAACTTTCTTTTTTGAGTCAAAAATACTCCCCTAAAGTTTCATAAAAAAAATTCCTTCTCTCTCCGTATCGTAGACGTAGCTACAAATCTCAAAAAACGAAGGTCTTATGAAAATTAGAACAGCATAAATTGTTTTGGTGAGATTTAAATTATCAATCAAAATAGTTCAAAGCAAGGTGATTTATACCTGTATAGTGATAATTCCGTTAACATATTTTTTACCTACCGTAATTGACTTTAAAGTTTCAAAAAAATCGAAAAAGTAGACTTTTTCGCTGTTTTCTGAGAGTCACGGTAAATTTCTCGAGTATTTGACTATATAGTGTGCAGTATACCACAGAAAAAACTAGGGGGTTCACTAAATTTGCTACTCAAATAAAAGTTTGTGTCATTTAGAACTTGAGCTCCAATAGATATTTGTAGAGAACCAAAAGTGTTCGTTTAGAGCGCTCTTGAAAAGAATATGAAGGCGCATTCACAAGCAAAACGCTTGCAAAGTAGGGCTGGTGTGAATATGCCTTTATGTTGACAACTTTGCTACATAACCTAAAAATGATATTTATCAAGTAATTATATCTATTTTAATTGAGGTAATATTTTGCCTTTTAATTATCTTTACTAATTTATGTCCGTCAGAGTTCGATTACATGTGTGCTTAATTACAATTGGGATCGTTTAGAACACCAGCTAAGGTATCATTTAGAGCTTATTTATCCTTTTGGGTTCCTTTTCAGCAAGTGGGGTTTATTTTTGTTGCAACTTCTTTGGAACCAAAAATGGGTTCCAATGGAAAGACTAAAATAATTTTTATTGTCTTTGAATTACAAGAAAATATTTAAAAGTGATGTATTGCTCTTTATTTGAGATTACAATTAATTTTCGTTATGTAAATTATCAGAAAAATAGTTTGAGGCAAGTGGATTTGTTCTTATATGTCAAAAAATTAAATAATCAATTATTAAATAATATTTAATTATATAATTAAAATTAATTAAAAATTAAAATATCTAAACAGCAAACAAATTTGTTTGCTGTTTAAATTTAAAGAAGTGCTTCGTTTTTGAGATTTTTAGCTATATCTACGATGCGGAGACAGAAAGGAATTATTTATGAAACTTTAGGGGAGTGTTTTTGACTCCCAAAATAAATTTTTCATTGCTATTAGAACTTCGCGGAAACAACTTTTTTTCTGTACGCTCTAATGTATATCGTTGTTTTATGAATTATGTAATTTTCTGCCTGGGTTAACCAAATGAAGACCACAGTTTTATAACAATTTGCAATTTAGAAACTGCATATGCTTGGTAATTTTGAAAATAAGATAATACCATAATTAGTTAAGTAAGAAGATCAAGAAATTGGGGATAAATTGCAGTCAATGAGCAGTGGGTAAAGGAAGGGGAGTTTGAAGAGAAGTGGGTCGTTTCTCATCCATTCGAGCTCACTCGGCAAGAACCTTCGCTACACACAGTTGAGTTCAGTCCGCTCTCTTCTCACTATCTTATAATTTTCTTCCATTTTCGCGCTTGTGATTAAACCAATTTCAATTTTCGCGACACAAACATGTTTTCACCATTTCGAGAAATGTGAAGTGCATCTCGTGAACTGAATTTAAAAACTTATATATTTGTTTTCAAACAGTTTTTCATTTCGGAACTTGAGGTGTAAAGTGACTTATGAGTAAACAAGAGTGAAGTATCTGTTAATTTAAGTTAAAATTAATAATTATAGCAAATATATATTAAAAAATGGGTGACATAAGGATTTTGGATCCAAGGATGGATCCTCGTTTTGGAAGTGATGCTAAACATAGACCTTGGCCACCTGTGTACAGAAGCACAGGATCATCCAGAGGACCTTCATTTTGCTATCGTCCTGTGCCTATGCCTGTAGAGACCTTGGCTCAATGGATTACTCCTCTACCAGAGTATAATTACATGCCAGCAAGGATGCAGTCAAATACGTCTAATAAGGGAAGAGATTATTATTATTTAACACCTATGTACAGAAACGCCATGCCACCCCCAGCTCAAACACTTCCACCCATGCAAGTCCCACAAATGGGGATGTCTCCAAGACTGATGTTGATGGAAAGGCCCAGAACGAGAGCCAAAAGTTCTGGAGGTATTGGCAGAAGTAGTGTGCCACCTTGCACCTGTGCAGTTGGCAGAGCGCGATCTTTGGAGGATGTTCGAAGTGAGATTAGTGAATGGGACGAATATCAGGATGAAAATGGTAATCGGATTAAAACCAATCCCAAAACAAGAATCACAAAGTGTAGTCGTAAGTCTATGGAGAATCTTCTGGATGTCAATGTTGTTGATTCTAACTTCGAGGGAACTGGAAAGTCAGGGAAGAGTAGAAAAATTGAGGATAGAAGGAGTGAAAAGTGTCATGGAAAAAGAAGAGGCAGTTATATGGTTCGTTTAAGAATTATTCATTCGATATCTGAATTTACTAAACTTTGATCTGATAATGAAATCAAATCAAATCAGGGCTGTTAAATGTCAGGGAATTCCAGAAAGTCAGGGAAAATCTGACAGAATCGGGGAAATTTTCGGTCAACTAAAGTTGAAGTCAATTTCATTATTTTATTGAAAATTCAAGATTTTGGTTAAAAAGTCAATCTCTTAGTTAAAAATTAAACTTTTTCTTTCAAGTTTCGTCCTCAAGGGTTGAAAATTTGTCTCTTTTGGTAGAAATTTTTGGTAGAAACAAACTATTTTTGTTTTAAAATTAAAATAATTTTCCGTTGAAGTATCAACTATTTAAACATAAATAGTCAGCATTCTTTTACAAATTTTAGAACAAGAAAACCAGCCAGGCAAGATGTCAGGTAGATTAGCACTACTTATGGCTAAATTACCTTCTCTGTTTAAAAAATAAATAAAAATAGTTTTTACTGCTCTCAGTCGATATCAATCAAATTTTTCGCTCGGCAACAGCAAAGAGCAATCGAATTGTTTGCTCGTCTAGGCGAGAGAGCCGCCATCAAATAATTATAGGGAATAAAATGAACGGATTGATACAAATCTAGAAGTAAGAAAGAGCTATTTATTCTCAGGCTGGCAAGGTTGATAATGACGGCTTTGTATGCTTAGGGATTTCCGGTAAAGAGAAAAAGATGTCTAGCCTTATAAAAAAAATTATATCAGTAATTTATGCATTGATGGGTTTGATTTATTTGACGGGTGCAGGTGTGAAACTTCTCAAACGCCAACATATTTTCAAAATGCGGGTTTCTGCGTATTTTTATCGCAATATCTTAACCCACCTCCCTCAAAAAGTAGGTCTAATTAAAATGAAAAATTGGGAGAACAAAAAATAGTTCTATCAAAATTCTTGATAGCGCAAAACCTATTTTGAAGAGATTTTGTGTTCCTCAAAGTTATTCTGTTTGCGAACATCCCAAACATATTAAGCGCAAAATTGTTCAAAATGCGTTCTGCGACGAATAAGAAATTGTGTTAGAAAATTAGATTTTTTTGTTAATTAAAGAATTAAAAGATTTTAACGCTAAAATTATATTTTAATAATACATTACTCAATGTAGTGAACGTTACAAAAATCAGATCCTTGAAGAAATAATTATATGATTCTTAAGAATCAAAATAGTATTACCAATGAGTTAATTTCAAAAAACATTATTTTTAATGAAAAAATGTTAAAACTTACAAAAAAGATTTATTTTAACAATATTTTTTGTAAAATTTTTTTGTAAACATTCCAATTTCCAATTTTGAATTTTGCTTCCTGTAATCTTTAAAATAATTTTTGTTAATGAAACAATTTAAAAAACATTATATTTAAGGATTGTTTACTTTTTTGAATTACAAAAACTATTGTCAAGATAATTATTTTTCGTAAGTTTCAAAATTTATCCATAAAAAGAGTTTTTTTTTCTTTGATAACACACTACTGATAATTTTATTGAAGTTCTTAAAATCATAGAAAACTTTTTTCCAGCGACGTGATTTTTTGAGCGACAACTAGTTTAATGATTTTTGCTCTCTGATTACCTAATAGGAAGGAAATATTAATTTTTATAACTGACTATGTCAATGAATTCGACAAGCTGGCACCAATAATATTTTTATGTAAGAAGAACACCTTTACTAATAATTTCTTAATCTTTCAATCTAAACAGGAATTTAATACTTTTAATTGTCTTATAAAATACAGAACTTTTAACAATTAATTGCAATATTTATCTAGTAATAATGTTAAGTGAATATTTAATTCAATAAACCCATAAATCCAATCGAAAAAATGTTATGATCGTTATTTCATATGTAATAGTCTGTTAAATTTATGTAAATGTATTTCTCTTTGTCAGGAAATGTCATGACGAAGTCCGAAATTTTGAATTATAATAAATTAAAAGTTTATAACTTAAAGTTTAAAATTCTTTTATTCCATTCATAGAATATTCTATATTAAACTTGCAGGCTCCAAACTCTTGCCCCTATTTCCCACTTTTCTTCTTTTTAAAAAATTTCTCTGTTCCCCTATTTTTAAGAAACTTCCCCCTTTTCCAATTCTTCTAATTTTTTTTCGTTGAAATGTGTC
This sequence comes from Druon quercuslanigerum, assembly GCA_010014905.2. Classification (NCBI taxonomy): domain Eukaryota; kingdom Metazoa; phylum Arthropoda; class Insecta; order Hymenoptera; family Cynipidae; genus Druon; species Druon quercuslanigerum. Next base: position 15,341 of record JAAAKG020200232.1, on the reverse strand, counting down.
CTCAATTAATATATCCCTATGAGAAAATCCAACTATTACGGTTAAAAGTTTTTTTTTTTTCGTTTAAAATTCTATTATTTTATTTTTGGTTCAGAATAAATGCGTCTCGCTTGGTTAAAATTTCTATCACAATAGAGTTGCAATTATTTATTTAAAAATCATTTGTTTTTGTTCAGAATTCCACTATGGTGTTGAAAATTGGTCTTTTTTGTTGAATATCCAACTACTTGGTTAAAAGTTGAACTACGTTTCTAAAAATTCTTGTTTTTGTTGAAGGTACATCAATTTAGCTAAAAATTAACCTATTTAATTGAAAATGTAAATTTTTTACTAAAAATTCATCTTTTTTGTTAGTAATTCAACTACATGTTTAGAAGTTGATAAAATTTGTTAGAAATTCATTGTTGTGAGATTCACCTTTTTGGCTAAAAATTAATTTTTGTTTCTGAAAATCAACTGCTCTGCAGAAAATTTTACTATTTTGTTTGAAATTGGTTTGTCTGCTTATAAAGTCATATTTTTTCTTCGAAAATTTAGCTGTGTTGTTTAACATTAGTCTTTCTGAATATAAAAATATACTTTTTTCGCAGAGAAGTCACTTTTCTTGGTTAAGGATGTACACTACGTATAATCAAACTCAAAAGTTGCCTATCTTTAAAATGATTTATAAAATCGACAAAAAAGATCTATTATGAATTTCTGTAAATATTGATGAAGGCTTCTAAGCACACTTCAGACAAAAATAATTGAGGTTAAAATTGTTTATTTAACAGTAGTTATTTAAAGGTTTAATTTTTTCTATCTTCGTAGGGAAAAGTTACAATTCTTTGTCATGATTTTTATTTAAGTTGATTTTATTTTTAAAAAATAATTGAAAAATCATACAGTTATTATTGTTATAAACAATCATAGTTTAAATTTTAATTTACTCCACCAAAATAGCATTGTAGAGAATCCTTCGAAGAATAAAATGAGGCCCTGATCATTAGGAATAAATAAGAATTGTAACCTTTCTCTAAAGAGAAAGCAAAAAACTCAAACTCCAAATAACTACTGTTAAATAAACAATTTTAACCTGAATTATTTTTTCTAAAGTACACTTAGAAGCTTCCGTCATGATTTCTTGAAATCAATAATTGATCTATTTTCTTTGATTTTATAAATCATCAGTCTCAAAAATCAATCCCAAAAGTTGCCAATATTTAAAACATTGGCAACTTTTAAGATTGATTGTACGTACTGTACATCCTTAAAATTAATTCTCTGTTTAAAATCAAACTTTCTGGGTTAAAAATTCAACTGTTTTCTAAAAAATTCGCCTTTTTGGCTTAAAAATTGAAGAATTTAGCTAAAAATTATACTATATGTTGTTGAAGTTCAGTCTTTTTTGTTTAAAAACTCGAGCACTTGTTCGAAAATTTATATATCTCATGTTCAAAATTCAGCTATTTGGTTGAAAACTCAACTTTTTTAAAATTTAATTATTCTATTGAAAATTAATCTATCGTATTACAATCATCTTTTTGGTTGAATATTCAACTGTTGTTGATAATTCTTCTTTCTGGATTGAACACTTATCTTTTTTGGTTGAAAGTTTATTTTTTGTTAAAAATTATTATTTTTGAATTAAAAATCCATCCCTTTTGGTATGAATTCTCTATTGATTGAAAATGGAACTATGTTTGGCCTTTAAATGATTATGCCCCTTTTATATCCCTATTTTCGTTAAAAAAAATCACCGTATTTCCCCTGTTTTAAGAGCATCTTGGGCTGTGACTTCTGAAAATGTTACAAGATTAGAATTCTGTTATTTAAATATTAATGTTCAGGAAAAATGAAAAACTGTCCAGGGAAAAAGTCAGGAAGAGTCTAGGAATTTTGAAATTAAAGTTTTTTGGACATCCTGTTATCTGTATTTTTACTTTTATTAAACTTCTCAAGTTCTAAGACATCATAAGAATAAAAGTAAAATCCCAATTAGGATCTAAATTAGAAAGTTATAAAAAGAGGTCGGTGGCATTGCAGAAGTGCATCTTGTTTTATTATCTTAATCTAAAGTATAGCTAACACTCTAAGAATGCATGGATAACGTGTGACCAATTCTTTTCCCAAGCGAAACTTTGCGTAGAATTGGCAGTAGACTGTATATAAACAATTTGTAGACATAATTTCTCGTCCTTTTCTTATATTTGTGTTCAGAACAAAATTACTAGTAATTGGCCAGAAAAGAGTAAAAGTTATTTTAGGGCTTTGCAGTCTTTAAAAGTGAATATACGTGATCTCATTTCTGTGACCTTATTTCTGCGATCACTATACTTTTGTCTCGCTTCCCTAACTCGTAAATATCAATAAAATTTGAAGAAATAGATCGGCTGCAGACTATCGTATTTGCTTTCTATATGCGTGTTATTTCTTTCTGTAAAATTTTAATATTTTCAATTAACTTTAATTATAAATAAAAACCCTATCATATTTTCATAGTAAACTCACATGTATGGTTCACATTAAGAAATAATACTTAAATATGTTACATCTCAAATTCAGAAATGTATTCAAATTCAGTAAAAATTTGTCTCAATTTGAGAAGGTTAATATCTGAATTTCAAAATATAATCATACGTTTTCTTAAATTCAGACTTGAATTTTTGTTTGACAGATTTTGTTAGTGAATAGAATAACAAATTAGAAATAGAAGAAGGATTTTATTTAAGTCAGAATTTTTTTAAAGTGCTAGAAGCATGTTGTTTTGGATTGAGATAAGTTGACATTTTTGTGAAAAAATATAAATATTGAGAACCTTCAATATATTCAGCTTGAATATATTTTGTTTTGATGGAAAAAATGTTTACGTGATTTTTTAATTTTATAGGGTTTTGCAAAAACAAAATAATAGTATGTTTCATTGATTTAAGATAAAGAAATTTAAAGTTCGATATAATTCTTTCCAAAAAAGTGTACATTGAATTCAGTAGAAAAACATGTTTTTTTTTTTTCAAATCCAAAATTCAAAGAGAGATTAGAAAATATATTGTTAGATTAAAACAAAATTTTACACGTTAAATGTCTTAATGGGTGGGCCACTTTTGGCTGGTTTTAGAACTCCATCCTAAAAAAATTAAAAACGAACCAACAGATATAAGTGCTCATTAATGTATTCCTAAGTCCATTTTAAAATGAAATAAATATTATAAACTTCACAAATTCTACGATTTGAATTAAAAGTAGACATGGTTGAGCAGTTTTAAATATAGAACAAAATTTTATTGAATAATTTATGCTGTGTTAAAGATCAGATACTTTTAGTGCTTAAGACACGTAACATTACAATTTTATTGAGTTTTGCTTTAACTTTGTACAATTATAAACGATTTTTTGCCAGGCTGTTTTAAATTCAAAGCATTTAAAAATAAATAATGAAAACTTAAACAATTTTAAGAGGAAAGCCGTAACAGTTGAACGGATTAAAATCAATATGTATCTAATTTATAAATTGAACCATTACAAATGTAATTCTTAAATTCTAAAAATCTATCATTAAATAATTTTAAAAATTTTAACTATTTAAAAGTACGGGTACAATAGTTGTTTGTGAGTGGCTTCAAGAATGAATAATTTTAAACAGAAGCATTCATATTTTAAAATAACAATAACATAGAACTTCAATTTTAAGTTTCGCAGTGTAAAATCATGATAAAATATAACAGACAAGATAAGCAATTTAAAAAAAAATTGTATCGATAGAAAAAACCAGGAGCAGGTTTGCCATTTTGTAATCGAAATTCTACAGCAACCCCAACGATTTTTAAATACTCGTAAATTACTCTCATTGTTAGGTTATAATCATATGAAAGGAAATGGTACCTTTGTAATAAATCATTCATTGAGATTGGTTTTTATTTCGAGATCCTGTAACAAATTTAACATCTTGAGAAAGAAATTAAAATTATTTAATTACAGACTTCTGTTCTCGGAGTGCAGTAAATACTGTAAATAAACATTGTGTAACATTAGGTGTCGATTTCTTACAATTTTCCTCTGACTTGGAGAATAGTAGCATAGGAAATAATAATAAATATCCATGTTCAAAGATAAATACAGTGTTTAAGTTAGCGTGAAAGTTATCATTACTTTTTAGGAAGTGGCGGGCTTTCAGTTAAATAAAATTTTAGTACTGACGTAACAATATTTTGCAACGTGGGAACAGGAAAAATGTCTTGAACAGATTATATGAACACAAGCAAATGTTATTCTTTGTGCACGGTGAGGATAGGTTCGAATAAACCGGGAAATAATGGAAAAGTGAGGGATTTTCGAAAAAAGTGCAGAAGTCAGGAACTTTTTTAAATTAGGTTTTGATTTTCCATATTTCAACGAAACCCGAACTTAAAATTATTCTAAATAATTCTCTGTTGCTCCTAGGCCGTCGAATATCTTGTTCTCTTCAAGAAAGTAACTTTCTGGCAGTCAAAGAAACTCTGTTCTAGATGAAAAAATCCATGGATGCTGTAGCCATTTATAGGCAACTATAGAGAAATTCTAAGTTTAACCTAACCATGACCTTTGAAATTTTACAAAAAATTCCATGTTGCTACTAGAACATCGGAATATTTCTTTTCAACGAGAAAGTAACTATCTGGAAGCCAAAGAAATTCTTTTCAAGGTAAAAAAAAACTAAATTCCAAATAGGCTATATATATTTATAGTCCACCATCGTAAATTTCGAGTTTTTAGCCGAAAGGAAAAGCCTTTAAAAAAAATGGAAAAATAGCAAGAGATTTTCGGAAATGAATCTTTGCGGTCACCGAGCAGTAAACAAACGCGGGAAGACGAAAATTCATTTTCGATTTCATTTAAGAAATAAGATATTTCATTGAGACGAGACGGATAGGGATAAAACGAAAGGAAAGGTTGAAAGTTTCCAGTTTATTGGCTCCTCTCTCAGTACTCTCAGTAGATGTCATGGACATAAACGATAAAAAAAAGTGTGTCACAATTCGAATACAGCAGGTTTCTCCAGATTTCGATATTGAAGCCTGTGTATATCTGTGTGTGTGTGCGTGTATTTCCTATCGAGTTTTAAACCCAACAGTAACTTGACAAATAATGCATTATTCGCTCTGGCTCAACTAAATATAAAGTGCATATCCAGCATAGATCTACGTCTCCCATATCCTTATCTATGACGTCAATTGCAAAACCAACTGTCCGGTTGAACTAGTTTCTTTGAAAAGCAGATATTCTAGATTTGTCTCTTAACGACTTAGCAAATTAATTGAAAAGATTTTGTTGTTCATAAAATAAACATATATATGTGCAGGTTTATTTAATCTTGCAATTTCGAAAAAAAGTCTGCTGTGTTTTTTGTCATTTGATTCTATCGCAGTTTGTATGAAAGTTTTATTAAATTATGCAGTTTACAATGAATATGCATATGAAGTGATTTATGTTGGTACTGTATACTAAATTCACGTGAAAAAAATTTTATAAAAGAAGCAACCCGGTAGGTCCCAAACTCGAGTTATAAGGTCTACCTGTTGATGTCGAAATGGCGCAATCCTTTCCGGCCATAAGGTACGCATGTGTGCAGGAAATAAATAATTATGGTATAGATGTATTACGGAAAGGCTTGCAGTTTGTAATCACTGTTATTTTATATTCGAGTTGGATCCTGGTATCAATTATATATTTGTATGAAATATGGTCTGGCGTATTAAAATTTTGGATTTGTGAATTCGTGTATGCAGACGTTTCTTGCATTTACAAGTGGAAGGCTCTTAAAATTCTTTTAAAACACTATCAAAACGAAAAGTATGTTCTGTTAGTCTTTATAATACCTCGATTAGCCAATTTGGTTCCTCGTTTGTTTTCAGAGCTTCTACAAAAATTCGTTTATATGATAACGTGAGTTTTATTCTGCAGAAATGAGGCAAGCTCGCCTTTTGTGAATACTGCCTTTCTTTTAAATAAGCAAGGGCGACAATATTGACGAGTCAGGTTTGAAAGATTATCGGAAGAAACTCATTGCAGCATTAGAGATGAGTAAGCAGACAGTTATGAGGATGTACTTTCAATATTTCACGTCTGCTCTTATTCATGTAAATCTATGAAGTTCTGAACATCTGTTCTAACCTACTTATATCAAATTAAGTTGAAATCGCATGTTGTAATATAATAGGAATATGTAATATAGGTCTTGAGTTCATACTTTCCACATCAGTTTGTATTAATTGCATGTGCTCTTTTGTGAATAATTGTCCCACTCAAAAAAAGTAATAAAATTTACGAGACGATTGGTATACATTTGAAACACATGACTTTTTAGTCAATTTTACAAGAAGTTCGGTTAATGAAATTAACTTGTGAACTCTACAAAAAATATATGTTATCCATATTTTTACTTTTTAATTGTTCATTTTTAAAGACATAAAATTTAATTTCTTTTTCGACGTCTAAAGATTTTTCTGATATTAAATTCCAAGAGTATTGCAAAATATTTGGGACAAAACAAATGGCACAAATACTAAATAAAAAAGTACATAATGTTTGTTTTAATTAAACAAAACAGTTTTGCCCGTATGTGTTTAAATATGCTTAAATCTTATGAATTTAGATTTAAATTATTAGATATAATTAAATTAGATTTAAAATTTGTCTAATTATCCATTAATTATTATTTGCAGCTTTCTCTAATCTTGAATAACTGATTCAAGTTATTTAAAGAGTACTTTATTAAAGCTTCAAGATTTTCTTTTATACTATAAAGATTGCAATTCACTGATAAAATTTGAAGCATTTTTTTCCAAATTTAAATTTAAAGAATTTTTAGCATAAAAAGTTACGTCCCCCTTATTTGTTTATCAAAACCATTAGTAACGGTAAAATTTAATGTAACATAGTTGCGCCTGAGCTCTGCGCTTATTTGTTACATCGAATGGGTCTGAAGTGCTTCCGATGCCGATGGTCTTCTAATGATTACTGTAATCCAATTATGTATATATGAAGCGTATACATTTTACATGTATGATTTTACGTTTTTCTTCAATATCCACAAGCGTTATTGTAAACTCAAGTTGATTTGAAAACACATTGAGTGAAAGTTGATTATAATAATTGCCCATTTTTCTGCGAAATGACCAAAAGATCAATATTACAGGTTTCGCAGGAACTTATGTGGAACAAATTTCCAGTTTTGGAATTATGTTCATTTTTTCACTTAAATTGTTTAAAAATGAGAGAATGTTTTAATATATGTCACACCTGGGCACAAAACCTCTGTTTTTATAGAATGCTGCTAATATTTCGTCCAATTATCTTTTTACTGTTTTTTTAATGCTAATTTATAAATACTATGCTATATTTTGTATTTACATTAATTTCAGGGAAAGCTTTTATTCAACTTCGTCCTTTCTCCTGTTTTTCTGCTTTTTTAAAAAGGTTTTGATTATTTTTTTATGATTCATAAACAGACATTCAAGGCATTAGAAAACAAGACATTTTTAGAAGGAGATTTTTCACGGAAATAGGGGGAAAAGTTCTTTTATAATAAAATTATTCTAGATAGAAATATTAAATTCAGATTAAAATGCTTTAAATAAATTATAAATTTAAAAAAATAATAATTTTCAATGCAGTAGTTCAACGGGTAGAATATTTTCTAGATGCCTAATACCAGTGTTTGATGTTAGAATACGAAAAAGGTTTTTTCAGTAGTTTAACTTTTAACTAAGTCGTTTTCATTCAAAAAGATGAATTTTTAACAAAAAATGTATCTAAAAAGTTTTAATTCAAAGCAAGAACAAATTTTATTTTTGAAACAAAAATAGTGCAATTTATAAAAAAAAAATTACGACAAAATCCTTGATTTTTCAACAAAACCATTGAATCTTCATTCCAAAAAGATGAACTTATTACAAAATAATTTAATTTTTACAAAACAGTCGAATTTTTCAAAAGGTAATTACTGTTTAACAAAATTATTTAGTTTCCAACCTAAAAATAAAATTTTTAACCAAATAATACAATTTTTAACTTAAAAATATCAATTTACATCCAAGCAGTTAAATTGTTCAACTACAGATGATGCCTTTTTAACAAAATTGTTTTTAAAAAAATTTTTAACCAAGTAATACAATTATTAACAATGAAAGATTAATTTTCAACAATCAAAAAAAATGTCAACTAAATAATAGAAAAATATTAAACAAGATAGATTTTAAACCACGAATATAATAGTAGGTCTTAAACCAAAAACAATTTGATTTTCTTATTGGTTTATTTTCATAATTTATTTTGCATTAAATGGAAAAAATAGGAATTTTTATTGACTTTTATTACTTTTAAAACCTATAGTAAAATACGTAAAACGTCATATGGGAAAAAGTATGTTAATAATTGTCATTGTAGAAAAAAAAATTGAAATCGAAAATAATATGCAGAAAAGTAGCGTATATTGTGACTCTCTAATGAAGTATAATAAATTTGGATTAGATTCTTATATGGATTATTTCGGTATGTTATAAAACTGTTTTTTAAACTTCGTTTTTTACGTTTTTTTTACCTAACTTTTTTCACTAACTTTTAACATTTTTTAGCTAAGATTTTACATTGTTTGAACATTAGAGAGCCTTTTAATTATAAAAATACATTAGGAAAAAATTTGAACATCTTAGGAAACAAAAACAGAAAAAGGAGTTTTTAGTGAAAATAATTCCCCAGAAACAAGTTGATCATAACAAAGAATCAAAATCTATCTACTGATAAAAGTACATTTTAAAAAGTTAAAATATGAGCATTTTCAGTTATATTGATTATATATTTTTTAATCTTTCATCTTTTGGATGTTTTTCTGGCGTATTTTTATCGGTAAAATTGTTAGCTACAAACTATTTATTGTAAGAGATTATAAGTTTCAATGAAAAGAATAAGTAAATTCAATTCATTATCCATGTTCAATCAATTTTGTTATACATCTTCAGTATAATGCATTTAATTTTATAAACTTGGCGGTCATTATTTACCGTTAATACCTGGCGCGTGTAAAGAGTTTTTTTTTTTTTAGTAAGGAGCGAGTTATTAAGAAGCATTAAAAAGTTCGTTTTGCACTGGCTACCAAGAGAACAACGTAGTTCTCATTTGCTTTGGTAATTGATTCACCAAGAAGATAATCGCATCTGATAGGCTGGTCAGTTCACGTACTCTGACGGGAAATCGAAAGTAAAAGCGTGGCAAAGTTCCGTTGTGCAAGACGAAAAAAGAAGGATTCTTGCATCAAAAGAAATGTCTTGAGTACATTTATAGAAAAACTACCTCTTAATAAATGAAAATTTCGCCCGATTCCTTTTTTCCCCTTTTTAATGAATAATACATTTTTGTCTTGTTTTCTTCCGCTCAAATGTGACCTAGAATAATAGAAAACAATAAGAAAATTTAATATTTCTGGTTGGAAGTTGATAAAAGTCTTCTATCATGTTTTTGATTCCAAATGAATCTCTCTTGGTTCAAAATTCTACTATTAGATTAAAAATTTAATTACTTTGGTGGAAGTCCAACTATTTTGTTTAAAAGTCACTTCTTTTAGTAGAAAACTCAGAATTTTGGTTTAACATTGGTATTTTTTTGGATAGAAAACTCGTACTTTTGTATCGAAAACTCATATTTTTTATATAGAAAAGTCATCTTACTTGATTAAAAATTCAAATATTTGGTTGAATATACATTTGATTTAGTAGAAAATCTTTTTTGGTCGTCATTTCAACTATTATCTGGAAAATTTTTGGTTTTTAATTGAACTGAATTTCTTTTTTATTTAAAATTAAAATCTTTATCAGTTGAAATATCAACTACACCAAACTCTCGCTTTCAGTCACCTCGTTCTCAACCTTCCTAGAACTGGATCACGCAGTTTCTCAGGGGAGCAGGGCGGGGACGGTTGCGACATTATATATATAGATATATTCCAATGATAAACGAGTCAGGCGGCCCTCGATTTTTACGTTTCGATCCCCCCGCAACCCCCGGCACTGGACTGAAATCGAGATTTTGGTGTATTATATTTTTCATTCAGAATTCATTCTCTTTGATTGAAAATCCAACTGCTTGGTTGAAGGTTGAATTATTTTCTTAAAAATTCTTTTTTTGAAGGCTTTTTTTAAGATTTCGGTTGAAAATTTACATATGATTAACAAATATTTAAAATAATAATTCAACTATTTGGTTGAAACCTTATGTATTTTGTTCAAAAGTCGTGTTTTCTTATAAAAAGTTTAATCATTTGTTTGAAAATTCATCTTTCTTGGTTTGTATATGAACTTTTTTGGTGAAAACTGATTTCGTTTAGTGGAATATCTTTATTGTTTGCAATTTGAACCATTTTACAGAAATGTCTTCAATTTTTATTGAACTCAAATGTCTCCTATTTCAAATTACAATGTAAACAATGTACTATTTCTAAACAAAAAATTTCTTCTTCAAAATTTGTCTGTTGGCTAGAAAATTACATATCTGTTGCAAAATTCATATTTTTGCACACTCATCCTTTATGATTGAGAAAGTATTAGAATTATCCGTAATTTGACACCACAGTTTTTCAACGGATTTCCACGTTTCAAGACCTCCGTGAATCCGAAAATCAAGTTTACACAGTAAAAAAAAGTATTCAAAATGATACCGAAATCAAAATCGTTTTGATATGCAACAAAAATGATAAAAAATTCAAGCGCATTTTGATCAGCCAAAGTGAATGATCGACTTTTGAGATCATAATGATCTGATTCGGGATCATGTTGATGGTTCTACGAAGAATAGGCTATCTTTTCGTTATCTTTATGAATTAGGCTGACTTAATTTTGTACGAAATTTAGTAAACACGTAGAAGTGTTAAAAGAAATACAATCTTTTAAAATGTTTTGTTTTGAAAGTTATAGGAGCTGAAATTGCATTACAAACTATAATACAAAATACTGGAGTTTTGAATTCGTAGGAACAGTCTAGAAAATAATGGGTTATTTATTCGTCCTGAAAACTTAGCAAAATAAAGTTAGCCTAATCCTTAACGGTAAAGAAAAGGTAGCCATTCTTCGTAGAACCCATCTCTGTATGAAGTCAAATCAAGAGTAGCTCATATGCAACCTTTTTATGGTTCCTAATCGTGCAGTGTACTTGAAAAGATAAAAAAAATAACAAAATCTCATATTATAAAATATCACCTTTTAAATGGAGTTGTCACTTTAGTGCTGTTAGATACAATTTTGAGGTTATGCTGTTATAACATCGGCGCCATAATTGGCGTCCATTTTGTTTAGTCTGACAAATGACCAAAAAAATAAGCTCAAATTGAACCGAACTGACAGGTCATTATGATCTCGTGAGTCCAAGGATCGTTGAAGCAACATCTTTTGTTGTTTAAAATTAATATTTTTTTATTTAAAATGCATTGTATTTCTATTTTAAATTTTCGGAATATGGTGCCAATGAAATTAGATTTATTTAAAAGAATTTATTCCCCTACTATTTCCCTATTTTCCTGAAAAATTACCCTTATTCCTCAGTTTTGAGATCATGTTGGGCTGTGATTTATGAAAATCCTTATACTCGAAAAAACATATATTTCTCACATAATGCATAATCTTTCCTTTTAGTTAAAGAAAACAATAACTAATTACCTAAAACCATTTTTCCTTTCTGAATCATCTAGTCCTGTGTACCTCTGAAATAAAAAGCGAGTGACCAGCTCGGAAACCAGAACTGAATGAATGCGGCCGAGTAACCTTTAAATGTAATTTATGTCTAAAGCCGAAACTTGTAGGATCAGATTTCCGCATGAAAGTGAAATAATACGGAAAGCTCATAAAAAAATAATTTGACATTTAAAATATTCTAATTAGGGCCTATTTTTGATACGTGCCGTTAAGTTAAAAGTACATGACATGCATGTATACGTATGTGGGAATTAGCGTTTATTGCGTTTACTATTATTATTTTTATTATTTAAATAATTATTTTTCAGGTTAAAGATGGTCATTACGGGTCCGTTAAAAAATTAAGTGAAAATCAAAATCTGGGGGAGAGGGGTAACGTGTTTTTGGACTATTTTTGACGCGGGGGAGGTGGGGTAACGCATAATTTGACATCGGACATGGGAAAGTATATAAATTTGATTTACAATTTTTTGAAATGTTCGAAAAACTTAAAATTAGTGACTTTATCTTTCGAGTGAAGCATATAACTTCAGACATCACATTCTTTTCCCTATTTACCTCTTTCCCCCTTTTTAAAAGAAATCCTCTTTTTTCATCGTTTTCAAGAAACTTTCCCCTTTTCGCTTGAATGCGCACTGAATTGAAAATATCCCATAAGAAAATTAATTATTTTTTAGTGAAAATTAATTGTTTTAACTGCAAATGTAACCATTGTATTTTGGATAGAAATTTATAGTTTTTAGTTGAAAATACAACTATTAAATTTTTTATTTAGAATTCATATTTTTTTGTTGACAATTCAAATACTTCGTTGAAAGCTAAACAAGTTTATTGAACACTCATTTTCTTGTTTGAAGATTTAATTATTTTGTTAAAAATTGGTGCTTTTTTGTTGAGAATTAATTTTTTGAACTGCTAATACAACTATTACATTAGTTGCTGGAAATTGATAATTCTTAGTTAAAAATTTATACATTTTGATGATAATTCTTCTTTTTTATAGAAAATTATTTTTATTTATTGAAAATTGAGCTATTTGCTTGGCAGCCAAACTGCTGGTTTCAAAATTGGCTTTATTAGTTGAAGATCTATCTTGTTGATTGCAAATTTAACTATTTTCTTTCCAATATATTTTGTATCTTTATTAAAAATTTATAGTTCTGGGTCGGAAATTAAACTGTATTGTTGAAAATTCGCCTTTTTAAGGTTGAAAATTCTATTATTGTCGTAGAAAATTCAACTTATAAATTTATCGTGAGAATTCATGTTTTTGGTTAATTTCAAATGTTTTCGATATAAAATGAAAATATTTTCTTTCTGAAAATATAAAATATTATATTTTTTGTTAAGGATTATTCTTTTGTTGATTCTGAATTCAAATACTTAGTTAGAATGTTAACTTTGTTCTTAAAATTTCATTAAATTTCTTGGTTGAAGATACATAATTTTAGTTAAAAATTAAACTATTTTATTGAAAATTTACTTATTTTGTTGAAATTTTTTTTTGTCATTGAAATGGAACTGTTTTATTCAACATTCGCCTTTTTGGAAAGAAAATGTATTATTTGGATTAAAATACAGCTGGCTTTTGTGTAAGTTTAATATTGTATGTTTGCAAATTCGATCATTTGATTGAAAACCCGTTTTTATAGGTTACAAATTCAACTATTGGGCTAAAAATTCGTTTCTTTTGCTTTGAAGTCAAATTGTAAAGGTTTTAAATACAACTGTTTGGTCTTAAATTAATTTCTTCTTTATTGAACATTTAACTTTTTGGTTGAAAATTCATGTCTTTTGGTGGAAAATGGATCTTTTTGGTTGAAACTTCATCTATTTTATTGGAAATACAATATATTTCTACTTGAAATCTTAAGAGTTTCATATTGAATTCCATATGGTGCCTATATGTAATTTTTATCTAATAGAATTTATTAGCATATTATTATTATTATTCCTATATATTTTGTTTTTTATTTTAAACTTTATTTATTTAAAAATCGATTAAGGAAATTTTGGGGGTAAGGGAGTGTCGTATTTATCACGTTACCCTGGGTGCTCCAAGCTTTGTCTGATGATGTGTAACAAATAGTGGAAGGGTTTATTATTATTAATTATTATTTTTATACGAGAAGATAAATATTTTTTTCATATTTTTCTCAGTATCTTTTTGAGCTAATTATATTTTTTAGAAAAACGTATAATAATACGATAAAGGTTGTTTCTCGACGAAACCACCGATTTGAATTTTAATCATGGTTGATTTTAACGATATTTTTTTTGTCCCTCTATCAGGACCCCAGGCCGGAATTGGATGTAAGCAACGGAAGTAGCAATGGGGGTCGACCCAGATTTGTTCCGGTTACTGCTCTCGAGGATGTGCAAGCAGTTCGTTGTGCGGAATTTCATCCCCATGGAAAACTCTACGCTGTTGGATCAAACTCTAAGACTCTTAGAATATGCGCCTACCCCAAACTCAGCGATGTTCGGTAAGGCAAACTTTTGTTTAAAAAATAAATACATTTTTTAAGAGTGTTTAAAAATTCGAAATTTGTAAATACTTACTCGTATTTAAACTACACTTAACTCCCGATATAAGATCAGTTTCGGACATGGCTTTCTTTAGCCTTGCTTCTTAATCGAGGTAATTCAAACGTAAGATGCAGGGTCGCATGAACTTTTTTTTATTTGAATGCGTGACGTAACCTGATGCAACTAACTCGATAAGAGGGCTGCTTTCAAAATGCTCTTTACTCCCCCTTTTTAAAAGATTTTGATTCATCTGGTAAGAATCATAAACACTAATTGAAGACATTAGAAAACAACACGCTTTGATTGAGATTTTTTGATGGCACCAATTTCAAGTATATCCTGGACGATTTTTTTGCTGTTTGTGTAGATACGAAGAACATCATCGACCAAAAAAGACGATTTTTCAACTAAATTGATAAATTTTTTACAAGAAAGAATAATTTTTAACACATTAATTCAATTTTTAACTAATTATTTAAATTTTCATCCAAAAAGACGAATTTTCAACAAGTATCAACAAATTAATGAAATTTTTGAGCACGAAAGATACATTTTTAACGAAAAATGCTGTAGTTGATACTTCAACGAAAAAAGATCCTAATTTTGTATATAAAATAGCTGAAATTATACAAAGTCAACTGAACTGATAAATTTTTAATAAAATAACATCAATTTTGTAAAAATAGTGGTTTTTGAATAAAAAAATAGCATTTTTCAGTCACGGAAGAAAAAAATGCCAACCAAATTGCTAAATTTTCAATCCAAAGAGACAAATGTTCTACAAGACAGTTGAAACTTTAAACCAAAAATATAAATTTTCAACCCAAGACGAGTTTTCAATAAAACATTGCATTTTAATAAAAAAAATTATTTACGACTAAGGGAATGAATCCATTACAACAGCAAGAAAAAAATAAAACGAAAATTAACATTATCAGCCAAACAGCGCACAATACGAAAAAAAGTCAATACGAGAAAAATGTTTTTTTTTTTTTGCACACCCTGAAAGATTATCATAACCACTTTTTGAATTTTTTTCAAAAATCGAAAATTCACATTTTTATTGCACAAAAAATAATGAAAAATCAAAAATTCCATTTTAAGGACAAACTATGC